>VZTT01054251.1:111934-165202 GCA_013400855.1 Buphagus erythrorhynchus | reverse complement strand
AGTCATAGGATAGAAAACAGAAAATGTGTTGGAAGAGAGCACACAAAAAAGGCCATAGAGAGTGATGAGGTGTCAAGCCTGCAGGGAGGGACACATTCCTACGAAGATGTTTAAGAACTTCTTGAGCTCACCCGATGGAGTGATTGATAGAAATGATGGGAAAATCTCCATGAAATTTTCAAACCCTTTTTTCAATCCTTCAAGTCCCTTGTACTTTTTTAGCTGTAAATCAGTTTGCAGCAGAAAGTTCCACAATGTAGTCACACACTCCATGAGTGTATTTTTAATTTTGCTTGGTTTAAAACCTGCTGGTTTTCAGTGGGGTTAGGGTACCATTCTCATACTTCAAAACAGGTTATTAATCCTTTCTCTTCCTTCTTCTATATAACATTCATGATATTCCCTTCTATTTACTCTTTTTCAAACACGAGTTTGTTTGATCTTTCTCTAATGAAAGCTATATCATACTCCTTGTTATCTTCATTACCCTCTTTCTCTTTTCTATCCTATGACTCTATACAAGGCAGAGGAATGAGAATGTTAGAACATCAGAAAGGTTCACAATCAAGGAAAGCAAACAATGAGTTTTTAGCCCAACAGAACTAAATTTCTCTTGCAAGGAACTATCCAAATTATCTCAAAATTCATTTCAAAAGTGGCAATGGCTTAAAGGCCAGCACTGTGTATAGAGATAGATGATTTCCTACCATTATTTATGCATACTGCAATGTATACACTTCTTGAGGAGTTAAGACAAAATGTAGCTCCCTTACATAACAATTGCGGTTTTTTATTTGCTTTAAATCAACTCTTTGAAAATACATTCAAAGTCCCTGTATCTTGCTCAGGCACTAAACTGTCATCTGGACATGCATCATTCAAATGTCATGCCTGAATTATTCATACATCAGTCTTAATTGAAATTGATTTGGCACAGTAATGAAGGGTCATTTGCACAATGAGGCTATAGTTAACAGCAATTAGATTTGGATATTGTAATTTTATTTATGGGAAGATTGGTCATATTTGCCTTTCCATTGCCCTGGACACAACCCCTACCTCTCATCTTCTATTCCACCAAATCTGACTGGACTCAGTCCAATTAAATTAAAATCACAGCTATAAAAAGTCTTTTTTTTTTTCATTTTATTCTAACTTTTTGATAATGTATCCTTTTTTCCAGTGGAAATTACATCCAGAGTAACACAATAGAAATGATGTTTTACTAAATCTGTGCAACAAGATCAGGAGCAGAATGGCCACAGGTATGAAGCCCACTCTATGTTTTCAGATGCTTCTCCTCAAGAATCTGATTTTGGGCTTGGTTCCCATTTACACACACTCAAGCTGTCACCAAACATGGGATCTTCCAAATATCTCCTCCAGTCTCTGCAGCCCCAGCACTCCACCAGCACCACAGTTTGCATGGTGACAATGATCAAATGATCACAAGATGATATAGTTGCACAGTAACTGCAAAAAAAAAATTGCTTTGAACTTATATAGGAATTTAGGGGTTGTAGTTGAATAACAGCAATATTATTTTCAATATCTCAGGATATTGAAATATGAATATCACAGCATACCAGCTCTGATAGGATGGGACAGAAGGACGCAAGTGAACAGGAAAGATGAACAAGCATGCCTACAACCCCCTGACATGCCCTGACCATGTCACTGAGTCCACACATTGCAGTCAGAAGCACAATTGCAATGCAAGAATGTTGTTGGTGCCACATAAGTCAGCACAGTCAGGGTATATAACCAGCCTAGATACTGTCTAATTAAGGTCGTTATTCATTACATATTCATTAGTGCTTCATGGTATTCCCAGGTGAATAAGGGCCCACACTTGAATCAATTTATGTTTTCCTTTGTACTGCAGATTTATTCGTAGAGAAAAGCCCAGTCATGGCAGAGAAAGGAGGTCAAAGACACATTCAGCATAAAATGTGTGTTAGCTTCCTCTGTTGTTATGCTCTGTCTTGCTCTGCTTGGGAAACCATTGTCCCCACAGCAGATATTTTTTCTTTCGTAAACGTTTGTGCTCCTACAAATTGTAAATAATTTTGCAGGTATCTTTGGAAGGTACCAACAAACTGAATCCAGGGAATTCTGTGTTTGGATTTTACTATCTGCAAACTCTAGTTGGACTTCCTAGTGTTTTGGCTCACACAGGCCCAAACTGTCCAGTCTGCCTGGTTGTCTAAATGAGACCAGCCAATTTCTACCCTCAGCAGCTGAAGATGTCCCATGCTGCTCCTATCTCAGCACAGCCGAATTCACCTCTGACCCTGTGTATTTTAGGCAATGATTTTAAACATGTGCCAAGACACTCTCCCTCCAGCCAGGCAAGTAAAACATTTGTCATCCTGACAGATTAATAACTGGATCATTGCCAAGGTAGCCAGCACATTTGTGAGAAAGTGGTCGCTATATTTTTATTCTTGTTGAGCATAGTGTGCTACATGAACTTTACCTGAAAACAGCATGGGCACCTTTCTGCGCCGGGGTAATGCACGTAAGTGGAGATCATTCCCAGCTGTGCAGTCCTAAGAGCAATAAGTGCAGCCTAAAGGCAAGCAGGCTGGCTTCAGAGAGGGAAAAGCTGCACCTGCCAGTATTTCACCTTAGGAATGTAGCCATTTACATTGGCATTAGCTGTTTAGATGAGTACATGTGTCTGCTGCACTTGAAATAAGGTGAATACCTAAGACAAGGATCTGTTGAAGGCAAAAATCAGCAAATCAAAAGGCCCCTATCTGTCTACAACATCTGAGTGAGTCTGAATGACTCCATCCTGATTTTGGCAAGCAGAGCCTGTTTCAACTCAAGCTTACAACAAACCACTACTGGACCTCTGCTCTCCTTTGTTTTTTAAGGGGAAGGAAAAAAAAAAAAAACGAAACAGCCAGCTCTTTGATTTATTTAAATCCAAACTAAGAAAATTCAACACTATCCACTATGATAGCTAAAACTGCTACTCAGCAATACATGAAACAGCCATATTGAGGTGGAAGAATTTCTATTTGCATTGATCAAGCTCTAAAAAAAATACTTTGTGTTTTACAGTTAAGACAGTGCTGATGAATCTAACCGTAGCTGTTTCTACTAGAAATACCCTTTGTTACCCAGGCCCCTTAGTGGATAGGCAAAATCAGACAACAGACTGGAGCAATTGATGGGAGCACACAAGTTTATTTAGTACTTTGGCTATAGCATAACTCCAGTAGAAATGTTGGGAGCAAACTCTTACTGCAGCCTTATCACCAGTGAAAAGCTCATTAAGTCATTAAGTTAAATTCATTGTCTTTCAAGGCAGACTACAAGGGTGGGATNACCAGTTGGAATTAAGAAGCAAATAAGGGTTATTGCTCTACAAGGTCAGTACCATTTTGAGCTTATGCAATTTTTTTGCATACATCATTACATCGGGTTTAACTGTTAATATGTTAGAATTTTATAGTCAGCTGTTTAACCATGTCAAATGTCCACTCTTCGCTTACATAGGGGACAAGTCTAATTGTATTGCAAACTATATAAAGGCCATGTTTCTGAATTAATTTGTTTAAGTAGAGAGAAGGGGAATAAATATTTGAAAAATAATAAGAGATCAACCAGTCTGTCTTCATGCCATGTCACAGGAAATTGACAATATCTAGCTTTTCCAATACAGAAAGACCTGTTTTAAATTATGCAATCACAGATTCAAACCTAGTACACTGGCACGTGTCCCAAGCAATAGTATACATCCTTTCCTAGATATATATGAAACATAACCTGTAAGTTGAATTACTTTTATATTTATATCCTCTGTGTTGAATGACTACAATTCTCCTCTTTATTTGTGGATGAAAGTAGACAAGGCTAAGCAATAGATTAGGTGTCAATGCCATGTGGAACACCGATGTCCCAGGCTCCCCCTTCTTCTGACTGCTAGACACATCTGCAGGTGTGCTAGTGCTTCATCCAGAGTTATTCAAGATAGCTGTGGAATTTTCTTTGAAAACCTGCACAGAAAGTGGGATACCTCCCTGGTTTTAATCTTCTATGAATAAACAAGAGCCCACAGCTTCACAAAGGCTGACACGTATTTGATGAGTCAGATGGATCAAAGGCTGACATAGCAATGGGAAGGAAAGCCCTTCCACATCCACGCAAAGGTGGGAAGGAAGAAATCACAGCATTTCCTAGTAAAGAAATGCATACAAGACTGGTGGAAGCATGTAGAATTAATACCACTCCTGAACCATTTGCAATTTGTTCTGCCAACAAGGTAAAATGTGGAGTAGCCTCTTCCACACTTCTAACATGACAAATATTCTCCTAGACTTGGCAACTAAGCATTGCCTTCTTGCCCAGACAGAAGATTTTTGAAACAAGAAGTCTATTAAATAAATAGACAGACTCAGAGTCCTGTTCATGGCTCAAACTGGATGAAAATAAATACTTATAAAATACAATTACAGACATCTCTCCTTCAGCTTCCCCTACCAATCAACAAAGTGATTGCAAGACCTGCTCAGGATGGAAAGGCAGATGACAACTTTCTGAAGCTCCTTCTGTAATTATTAGACAGACAAAACCAATAAAATTCCAATAATGGTTTTACTCTAAATACTGATATATAAATTTGGATGAATCAGGAATATCAAGTTAAGATGCAGGGTGATGGTAGCTTATGTCCACAGGCATACCTTGAAGACTACAAAGACAGCTTCACAACATGTTGTCTGTTACCTAGGAATGTCATGGCTGTATTTAAGGATTAACATCTCAAGATAGTCCTTTTTTGAGGGTTGTAATCTTTAAAAGTGGATTTAAAAAAAAAAAAGTGGATTTAAAGCTACATAAAGGCACCCTAAACATCCATCAGTACTTTTACAATTATGATATTTCTGAAGTGAAAGACATCTTTTGGACCCAAACTCAGATCCAAGCCAGGTTACCTTCTGAAGGAGCCTCTCTGTCCCCATAAACTACAGACCAGCAGTTTTATACCTTGCCTCTTCTGACCTTGGAGAGGCTAATGGGTTAAGTCTAAAGATCATGAAAGATCACTTTAAAAAACCCAATGTATTGTCTGTAGTGTAAGTTTAAATGCACTACATCAAACCAAGACATGGAAAACTACTGCTTAACAGAAGCCAAAGACAGCTGGGGCCTAATTTTAGTGCCTAAAGTTACTTGGGATGAAAACAAGAATGTCAGTGTCATGAAAAATGAGCAGTAAACTTAGTTTCCCCCATGGGCCCTGATCCTCACCATTTCTGTGAGATGCTGTTGCAGTATGAGGAGTGGTTTTATGGCTGTTTCCTATGAAACACTTTTGTTTTGAAAACAAGGTTGTTTTAAGCTTATATAATAAATCAACATTGTATACTAAATCAGGAAGTCACATAACCAGCTACAGCATCTGAAACACTTCCAAGCTACTTTCTCCCCCTTTCTCCCTTTCGTAACGCTATTAATTTCTCATAATTCCTGGAGTAAAAGCATTCAGATACTCATCTGCCAAATCCCACTGATGTCCATGGTAATCTGGCTGTTTTTCAGCAAAAGGCTGAGTATTAGAACAACTTAAGAAAGAAGGAAAGACCACTCAACCCCCCCACATTTTCGTAGAGCCATATACAGTAGGCCAGTTTCCAGGAGCAAGAAAGTATTTCAGAGATTATCAACATTAAATGACATTCTCTTCTAGGCAGTTTTAACCACAATACAAGACTGAGAGTGATGCTCAGACACTTTTTCTGCCTTGCACAGAAAAATAGTAATTTCCAAACCTGTGCAAAGCATTTCCCACTTTGCAGGTTTTGAGTACTTCAGTTTGAGATCCAGGACCTAAAAAGAGCCAGCTGAATATGTGACATGACAGACACAATTCCTGGGATATGCAGACCAGGTATCCCTTCCTATCCCCTTAATTGTACTGTTTTATCTTTCAATACCCAGCTATTTTGGGCAGTCTATTCCAATGTCATATTTAAAGAAAACTATAAAAAGCAGTTAGAACCTGACTATATCTAATCAATACATTCTTCTCTTATAAAAATCTGAAGTTCTCTTATAAAATGTGCAATTCTTACACATGCAGAGGGAATATAATTGATGTAATATTTCTGCAAGAGATCTATCACCTCCTTATCCAGCTATTGTGGCCACTCCATCAAGTTTACCCAACTTATGGGTTTCCCTCATATTATGTGTATAGGGATTGAATTACAGTCCTTCCTCTGTGCATTTGCTTCCAATTTTCCAAAGACATGTCCAGTTTATTACATGATTTGTGTGTTTCTTTTTTAACAGTTCTTCAGAACAACTGGTTTATTTTATCATCCCTACTTGGGTATGCAACACCCCCACGCACACACACCCCATCCTCTAAGGATTTCACCCAGCATAAGGTCACCCACTGTTGTGTAACTTTCTTGAACTCTTCTCAGACAACATTTTTCATCCAGAAAATCTTTTATTCCCCAGAGTAGCATAGGTGTAGGAATTAACAGTGTTCCCCACACAACACGGCAGGTGATGAAGTATTCATAGACTTACATCATACTTCTAAAATATCATAGTTTAAAAGTAGAGACATTTGTACAAGCCCCAACAATTAGTTCTCCACTACCTCCTACCTAACCATGATTAAGGTAAGATGCAGAATTAAATTTGCAATGCATAATTAAATTTCAGCTGCTATATGAGTTGTCACACAGCAGCTGAGCCATGGGATTATCTATGAGCTTGACTCCAGCAGACTGGAGCAGCTTTTAACTGTGTGGCTCTGGCTGTAACTGAGATAAAGAGGTTACAGACTGCTGCTCTTTCACTGCTCCTAGTTTTGATCCTGATTCTTTGCTGCCATGTGGAAAGATAACAGGTATGTTCCTCACCCTCTCTTCTCCTCACCACCCATGCCAAAACCTAACCCAGGTCATAGCTAGCCAAGGAGATAGAGCCTACACTCACTGACAGATTTTACAACAGCACAAATACCTCATTCTGGTTCAGCTACAGCCAGACACATCTGCCTGTCACACATCTGCCTGCAGCTCCAAATCGCCTTGTCTCACATTTGTTGCGGACTAAATGACATGCAGACAACACACACACTTGCTAAGCCTACAACTGTCTGAGTAACTCCCTTCAGCCTCTTGGGATATTTGTGTCTTAAGAGATTTGGGGGATGATATGGATCAATTTAGCAAACAGAAATGACAGATTATGGTGTTCCCAAACCCTTTCTGATGTCCTCACTTTTAATCACGGAATTAATCTCACTCTTTTGTGAGGTTAATTCACCAGAGAGCATTTAAACCATAGTTCCCCAAGCAATCACTGCAATGAAATGTGCATACACCTTGGTTTCCTGCACTTAAAAACTTACCAGTTTTACTTTTGTTGTCAAAGCAAGCCACCACAGCATGCATTAATAGGGGAAAGGTAAGCAGAAGCACGGGGAGGGACTGTCTTAGCTGTAGTAACACAGAATACTTGGAAGGACTCCATTTCCTTGCCCAGAATTAGGGCTCAGAGCTAGACAAATCAAGTCCAACACCAGTCTAAGAGATTGGACATAGTTCAGCCTCTGCTGCTGTGCTCAAGGCAGAAATTAATTCTTAAGTTTCCACAGCCTCTGCAGTAAATCAGGTATTAAAACAGTGATTACTTGTGGACTTAATTAATAATTACGAAATTGTGCCGTGCTATGCTGACAAAATATTTATTCTAAAACTGCTCAAAAACTTCACTAGGACAAAAACCTGAGAAACCCATAATGAAAAGGAAACATTATGCCGTAGTAACAAAATCACAGTGTTACACTGCTGCCTCAAGTGAGGGTTTTATCCTAGCTGCGTCTAATTTATACTTATCAGTGCAAGCACCTTTCCATAGTCAATGGATTTATTATTCTGAAAAGCAAAAGCCAACTCAAAACATTACATTAAACTGATAGACGGAGGGCCAGTCGGGGGGCAGGGGGTAGGGATTAGGTACAAATTGTTCACATATGGTTTTTTTTAATTATTATTATTGGCTATGTTCCACAGCACAGGGGGAGGGGAGAAGAGGGAGGAAGAAAGAAGTAGGAGGGAATTTGAAACTTACTGGTTGACCTCCCCACCATCTGTGATTGAATTTCTCTCGCCCTCGAAGACTGAAGCTGGCATCAAACACTGGGTCATACATCGAATTGCCAACAATCCCATGTGATTCAGGATAGAGTCCCTTTGTGCAGAAGTAGATTAATTAGTAAAACCCTAATACACACAAATGCAGTGCTTCATAGCTATCTGCAAATACCACTAAATTATTTCAAAATAAGTATCTTTGTAACTACATAACAAAAAATTTTTACTTTCAGATGAGCACATTTAAAGCTGGCTGTAATAATGAAAGCAGTAAGAGGTGATTGAATAGTGCTAAAAAGCATAAAATTCCTGTTACGCAATACTTTCAAGTTTTTCACAGTTTAAAAGTTAGTTTGAGGTCATCAAAGAAAAAGCATAAGTATATGAAAAGAAGATTGATTTGTACTTTCAGTTCCTCTTCATGAATGCCCTTTCTTGACACAATAATTAATTCTCTGGATGCAAGAGTAGCATTTAGAATTTCCAATTTATAATATTTTATCTTCATGAGTGCTTCTGTTAGATAAATTATTTCCAAGAAAAAAAATTGAGGCAGGTCACTCAAAGCCATGGGTTTATATCACAATTTATCCTGCAGTAAAAGCAATTCAGGGAGAAGAGCAAAAAACTTCATTCTCTGGGCCCTCTCCCCTCCCAGCCTATTCTTCCTCCACATGCTCCTGTCTCTCCATTTAAACATTTGTGCAGTAGCTGCACAAAAAAAAAAAAAAAAAAGGAAGGGCTAAAAATTGCAGCTGCAGGTGGAGAGTCGCTTATGGCAGTTTTGGGAGCACTATCAGTGTCACACAGGAGTGGGGACAGCCTGGCTGCCAGCCCTGCCACCGCAGCACAGCCATGGCTCCTCTCACTGCAGGGCCAAGGCAGCGTCCAGACACCCTCAGCAGCTGCACACTGCCCCACTGACTGGGGCTGCTCCAGCAGAGAAACAACTGCTGGTTGTATTCAGGGCAGCATTTCAGGGGTGGTATTTTTTCCCCTAGGAAAACTTTGACCTGTAATTATGCAGCAGTACAAATAACTGAAAAAGCAGGCATAAGAAAGCATAGGAAAGCTGTGGCAGTGTATAATGGTGAGATACAATCCATTTCACCACTTCAAAATAAAAGAAAATACTTAAATACTTTTTCTTCAAAATGAAGAAAATACTGAACATAAATAAATACCAAAAAGGATGGATAATGAAGCAGTTATATATATAACAAATATATGCATTTTTAAAAATCTTGCTTTCCATAACACACATTTCTACTCCAGTGCAACATTTTATCATGAAAAAATACTTCCCAGGGACTTACAGTTGCAAGAGTGTACAAGTTGGGGAATGTTTTTGTAGGGTAAACAGGTCGCATGTAAGGAGAATGTGTTCCACAAGATCCTGAAAAATCAAATGCAAATGTGAGGAAGCAAAGCTCTTAGACAGGGAAAACAAAACCAGAGAAAGTAATTTCTGTGACTCAAAATGATGCAGAAACTAGTTAAATTTTAACTAATTTAAGTGAACTTTCTGCTGCTTAACAGCAGTCAGCAGTAAGGGCAGTAGTAAATCTACTCATGCACTCTTTGTACGTCACAACTAACAACTGAAATAAGGCGTCCACTATATACAGAACAGCTATATTCCCATAGATTGGGGTTTTTTTTCCTGAGCTAGTCTCCATCCAGAATCATTGGAAGTCTCTTGTTAAGTAAAACAACATGAGAAAACACAGGTTTATTTTAAGTAATAAATACCCCAAAGCTGCAGTTTCACAGCCTGGCCCCCTCCCCCCCCCCAGTCATAGAATCATTTAGGCTGGAAAAGACTTTCAAGATCATTGAACCCAATCATAGTCAGCTACACAAATATGAGGGCCAGCACACACACAGGGGAAAAAACCCAACACATTTCAAGGGTATAGCCACACACAAACACCATGCAATACAGAGAGGCTCAAATATGCAGTGCACCCAGTCCTCTACAAACCCAAGGGGATGCCCATTCTCAGGAAGGTGAGTGCAGGGCATGTTTTCAGCCAGTTACCAGGCATCCACATACAGCTCCTTCAGCCACTTATCCATATCTCTGACTTTTCTGAATCAAGTGGAAAATTTCCTGGGCACCTCCCAAATAGCCTGTAAGCATGCACGATACATATAATGTACTAAAGATGAATTTCTTTGCTGACAAAACCATATGAAGGTCACTGATTCTGAGCAGCATTTCCCAAAGCAGCAGCTGTGTACTATATTATTCAGGGTGCTTTCAAGTCACCAGTTGATATCACCTAATTTAAAGGGGACTTCTGCCATTTCATATCCACGTTGACCCTTCTGTTACTCAACAAGCAATGAAAGCAATTGGGCTGCAAGAGACTGTCTTTCATTTATTGACAGAAAATAGATGTACTCACTCAGTTTTTCAATATTGGGCATGACCTTGTTCCCTTTCTTCATATATGATGCACGGAAACCATCAACAGAAAAGATGATCAAAGGAGGACGAACAAAGCTAAAAGCAAAAGCAGCAGGAATATAAAGCAGCATTTCAAATTTTTACTTTTTTTTTAATTTCCACTTGCTCACTGAGCCTCCAGGAAATCCAGAAGTTCAGTTACTGTATAAACTATATACCTATAGCCTTTTACATACTTAACAGACCAAGAGAAACTGAGAATCCTCACACTTAGTAACAGCCAGTGTTCACTCAGTGAAAGGGTTGATATCCAACATAAAAGATATCTTCCCTGAGCAGCTAAAAACATATAACCCATAAAGGCAAGTGCTTATAGAAGGAGATGGAGAAGGAAATTTACCATGCACAAGTACCCAGCCTAGCACACACTCTCTAGTTAAAAGCCACATGTCTCATGACAGTTGGTCTTCTCAAACAGAAGTTCATGGGGCATTTGGAGCATGCTCTGTGAGGCACAGTTCATTCTAACATATTAAAGATATATATGTAAAGATATGTAAAGATAAAGATATGTATGTAAGATATGTAAAGTATTTCATGTCACTCTTACTTTTTGAATTTACTACTGCTACTGAAAGTCAAGTCCAAGCAGGCAGGTAAGTGCCATGGATGGACACATCTGGGCTTTTAATGTCACCTGCTGCAGAGGTTAGCAGCTGTCACTGTCACCGGGAGCAGCATGTCTAAACTATCCTCTTAACAGCACAGGCTGAGCTGCAGCCCCACACAGCACCCAAGCAGATGCTTACCTTTAGGGATAATAGTGAGACAAAAGGTTTCAAAAGTTACTTACTTTCTCCATGATACTCATGTGCTCAAATGCCTCACTAAGTCAAGCCTGTACCCCATTGTAGTTTAGAAATATTTTCATTTAAGAACATAATGCTAAAAGTACAAAATTCCATCTAAAAAACAAATTGCCTGAACTGTGTTCACATATGGCTTAACCTGAATTTTACTGAAAGCAGAAAAACCTAGGCCTTTCCACTGACTTCAGAGGAGTCTGGCTACCTTCCCTATGCATGTCAGAGAAGCAGGCAAACCCAGCAGCAGGTCATTGAAGACCAAGAGTTCAAACCCAAATATCATCCACCACTACTCACCCAGCAGTTCAAAGGCTAATGCATGACAATATTATGAGCTTAAATAAAGGCAAATGCACTACAACATTATGAGCATAATTGCACAAATGGTGAAGCCCAGGAAAGCATCCAACCCACAATCATTCAGCCTGCATGACAGAGCCAGTGCAGAAATGTGGTGGCAGAGGTCCAAGGCTAGAGCTGGTGACCACTGGCTTTGCTGCATTTGCTTTTCCAGGTGCAAGCAAAACACTTACCCTGCTGGACATTCAGGAGCCTTTATCTCTTCACAGTCATCATCCACCCAGTGGGTTTCTCCTACCAGAAAAGTCACATTGGAGTTTCAAAAAACAAAAAATACAAAATCTGTGGATACAGCTACAGGTTTTACAAAAAATATACACTAAAAAAAAATAAAGTCTAGCTCCAGTTAATGAACTGACCTGTCATACTTCCCATGAATAATGAGAATGTCTTTTCACAAAGCTGAACAAGTGATCTGGTTATATTCTATTCAACAAAAACATCCAAACTAGCACTTCTATAAGCAGCTCTTAAAACTGGAGTTGAAAGTGTCCTTTTGACCGCAGGAGACAGTGGTAACGCTTTAGACAGAGTGGTCATCTATTTTAATTTTTTTATTTTTGATCTGTCAAAAACAGGTAGTGCTGCTTCTGGCTGTGAATTCCCACTCTCCTCCCATCAGTTCTGATGCCTCCAAGAGCTGATTCAGCTGGCTAAAGGCCCAAAACAAAATTCATTCTGGGGAAGAAAAACAACTCTAAATAGTTTCCAGCTGGTTTACAGAGGTGATCAGCTCATGGATCAGGTGACACTCATGCTAAAAAAAGCATTAAATACTCTTTCAGAGGTAGATTAGTTAAAATTACTTCATGTAATCAACTATTTTCTTAAGGTTTTCACTGCTGAATGCTGTCTATAGAGTGGCTCATGATTTGCACTTTTACAGGTCAATTGAAAAAACAAATTATTAGCTAACAAGCCTACTTCCCGAAACCTCGCACTATTAAAGGAAATGAAACTCAATTAAATAACAAAGCAAAAAACATCATCGAAAAGACCTGCAGGAGATGTGTGCTGCAGCAATTCCAACTGACCATGACAGGAGGTGGATGGACAATTTCCAAGGGAAAAAAAAAACAAACAACACACTATCCTCAGATAGCAAAGGCACAGACAAAGAGGAAGCACTGTTCTCATATAAAGCTTAGTCCTGTCAAAAGTTCCAGAGTCGCTGAGATAGTTATTATCCAATTAAACGAAGATTATGTACATTAAACCTGGAGACATACAAATTCCTCTGTCTTGACTCTTATGAGAGGAAAGTCACAAAAAAAGGCAAGAATTGCAAACTATATCAGTATTTAAGTGGTCTCGACTTCTGGCTTCTTTGGGAAGGGGAAGGACAATCTACAGGGATTTGTTGGAAAATACAAATTTCATTTAGATTCCCAACAGCAAAACCCAAGTAAATAAAAAGGCCCATTTTCAGTGTATAGATGGATCTGGACCATTATAATTTTGTGAACGTATGCATTTGTCCAAAATGGTGAAATAATTTCAAATTGTAACCCTTGCCCCAGTAAAGTTAATGAATGAAAAAAACTAAGAACTAGGTGAGATACAAAAGCAAAAACCTGTAGAGCTCATTACCAAGGACCAGAAGACCTGCTGTGACAGGTAGGGTGCGCTCTAAAAGAGCAGAGCACTGGATGAAAATCAAGTCTTCGAAGCCCATCCGCCCGCCAAGCAGTGCAGGCTGTTCTGCAGCCACCATGGTGTGTCACGGTCATCTGAAACCCATGCCACTCTCCTGTGAGTAATAGCCCTTGGATTCTTGCAACTCTTCTTCCACAAGAAACAATGCCTACAGATATTAGGCCAAGCAGTTTGAGCAGGAGCTTTTGTGGTGGGGGTGGAGAGAGGTCTTTGGCACAGAGATAACATATCTAGGAATGCTCCTTCCCTCTGAGATCATTAGATATCCCTGCACTCCCTGTGATGCAGACAAATGTATCTGAACAATTTAGAGCTTTGCTTTAAACTCTTCTTCATCCACCTCCACCTCTTCTCTTTCTACCATTATCTCTACAGGCAAAGATAACGTCCTTCAAAATATTATTTACCTCCGCTAGTGCTCACAAAATTACAAATGCGATTCCCCACTTTCCCCACCTCCTAAAAAAAAAAAAAAGAAAAGAAAAAAAAATCAAAGCAAAACAAAGAGAGTTCCTCTTCCTGATGAAAACTCTTTACCCTGCCTTCTATTGGGTTTGGAGAGATAAGAGGTAGAAAGACCAAAGACGTACCTTTGCAAATGACTTGATAATTAGTACAACAATCTCCTCTACTTAAGCAGTCTTCAGAGCAGTGACAAGCATTGTCATCATTCCTGGCTTCTCCACAGCGATCTTTGGTACACTCCCAACCCCGAGCTAAAATATTCACAATATAAGCAAGAATGAGAGATTGCAATGAAAACAAAAAGTATTCATTCACCTACAATGAAAACACTCCAGTCGTTAAAGTAGGTATGTCAACCAGAAAGAAAGAAAAAACACCCTTGTCACTTGCAAGTGCAAGAGGGCTTCTCCACAAACGTGTGTATTTCTGCTACCCTTAGGTACTGTATTCCAGGCTTTGTACAATCTGAATGCCAGAAAAAGTGTGGAAAGGAAAAGACAAAAAGGGATCTTCATAAATAAATAGTGGAACCTTGGCACAAACTAAGAATTCTGGTGTTTCTTGGGTAATCTTTGCTTTTCCTCACAATTACTACAGTCCCCTGTTCAATCCTTAGACAATAAGAAAGTAGAAAAAAGACTATGTCGATGCAAAGTGATGCCTTACTCCCACCATCAGCTCCTCACCCTTAGTGCAGATCCAGTACCAACCTCAAAGATATGAAAAAACAAGAGCTGTTCTTCAAGGACAAGCATGGCATGGCTGCTGTGAAAACTCCATCTTTTCTCAGCTTGCAAATGAATTTCAGATCTGGCCTAAGTTAGATGCTCTCTCAAGAGTAGTACATTGCTTTGGAACAGGGCCTATGGTTTTAAACATATGGTTTTCCACAATAAGGCCCACCCAAGAAACTATAAAAATCACTTTAGACAACATGCACCCAGTAAAAAACCACGCATCAGAGCAATGTCTTTTAACCTCTTTTCTGCTTCATTTGGGGCTTATTTCTATAAGTATGTAATATTTACAGATCATACATGTGATAATTGCCTGAATAAATGCCTGTGGGAGTATATGACCATTAGCACAGCAGCCCCAGGGCCTATACAGATATCTATATGCATATGTGAACCTATGTGCTCACTGTGGACAGGGGGGTGAGGAACTGAAATTCTGCCCTTTGGTAGCAGACATTGTTCTGAAAGTCCTCAAAAAGAGCCTCTCATTCTGCAGCCATTTACAGCAGGGGCAGAACAGTGTCAGCCTAAAATTCAGAAATTTTTGGCCTGGAACCAAACTTGTTTTTCATACTAGATTAGCTCACTCTTTTTTTTGTATCAGTCTATGAAAATTATATAATCATAAACAGAACTGAGGAAGTCAGGACTTTCAAGCATGGCACATCCATGGGCAATGATATTTTTAATCATTGCACTTTTCTTCTGGCTGTTTAGTAAGTGTAATACTTCAATAAAGCAATAAAAAGTTCAATGGCAAAAATAAAAGGCACCTGTGTCAACTCTGACCACAGTGCAAACACTGAAGGAGATAGGTACAACTAATAATTTAAATGCACTATGCTAAGAAGTAAAATATAACTCATGTCTCTCTTTGAAGTTCTCCTTACCTATGACTCATAGAAAAAAAAAGCCAAAAAAAGAAAGTGAACCTATTGCTATATTTCCATCCCCCAGGGTCCAATGAATTGAAGTCAGATGTTTCTACCGGTGCAGTAATATGCATCCTAACACCTGGAAATCAGGGTCTGGGGCACGGGTAGCAAGCCCTGGCTGTCCCCTGCTCCAAAAGGACCCACACCCCTTCAATGATCCCAGCTTCCAAGGCACCCTCTCAAGTGAGACTGAACTGCTTCAATATTAAGTTATCAATTGGGATGAAAAAGGATGGCTGACACAAAATGACCAATGTCCAGTTTTTACCATGGCTTTTGATTGCAAACTAGAGGTCAGACTGGTGCCTGAACACTGATTCTTGCTTTTAATTTAGTGTCAGAGATCTGCTTTTCTATGTGGCATGAAGAGTACCCTGCTTTTTCTGCCCCAGCAGTAAGGAGAGATAGGTACACATTTCTACTGCTCCTTGCAAAGAAACACGGGCAGCATTTTGGGCTGAGCTGAGCCTGTCTGGCCAGGGCAAGGTGAGGAGGAGATGCAAGTTATGCCAAGGAGTGCTGGTTTATCAAGCAGGTCCTGACCACTGGCAGAACCCAGGTGTCAGCAGCACCTGGCAGAGCAGGAGAGGAGACCCATCATACCTGTCTTTAAGCACAGCTCATCAAAGTCGAAGCAGCAGCTGTTGTAGCTCTTGCACAGGTTGTCACAGCGGCAGCCAGGAGGCTCTGCCTCTTGAAGCTCAAAGCATCTGTTTTTGCAGGAGCCAGAGGTATTGATCCAGGGGGAATCTGATAGGACTGTGTGGAACAAGAAACGGCAACATCTGTCAGGCTGGCAGCGATGGGACAGGTGGCTCAGCCCTGAGCCACTCGAATGAGCAAGACCTTGGATGCTTGCTCTGGGAAAGGGAAGGGAGCAGGGAGAGCAGGAGAATTGCTCGAAGAAACAAAACAAAAAAAAGAACAAATTCAAAAAAAAGTTGTTCTTTTGGGGGAAAAAAATAAAAAGGAAGCAGCATGCTGTGATAACATCCTGTAAAGAAACAGCCCTGGCTTTACCTCTGTAACAATCAAGAAATCATTAGCAGAAATGTATTGAAGTCTCCAAGGC
Organism: Buphagus erythrorhynchus; assembly: GCA_013400855.1. Lineage (NCBI taxonomy): Eukaryota > Metazoa > Chordata > Aves > Passeriformes > Sturnidae > Buphagus > Buphagus erythrorhynchus. The sequence continues at coordinate 148,566 of VZTT01054251.1, read as the reverse complement.
CCCATTCCAGGAGCTGCAGCTATTCCACAGAAGCAGGCCTTTGTTTTCAGAAACCAAGTGACATTTTCATGGCTGGCTGGGCAGTTTACATAGGAAAGGACTCCAATTAATCTAAGTGCAGACAGCAGGACTTGGTTTGCTACACTGGAAGGTGTCAAATCAATGTGAAGTGTGAAAGAAAACTTTAAAATGCTCTATAAATTAATGGAGAAATAAAGCAAGGCTTTTTGATGGGCTTCTGCAGGGCACAAATTATAAAAAACTTTAAAAATACAGAAGTATTTAAGAAATCAATAATTATTATGTGTATAAGTAAATGGAGGACTGCCAACCTGCAAACCATGAATAATGTATTAGACTTCAATAATCTATTTATTAGTAAGGGCCCACAAAGTCAAAGCTGATATATGTCTGCTCTTTTTCTCAAAACTTACTATTTTATACATTTCATATATTTTACAAGTTTTTCTTGTAGGAGAATCCTACATAGCAGCTTATATGAAGCAGGAAAAGTGTGTGCTTTTCTCTAGGGTTAATAGTATTTTATGAAATAAAGTAAGGAATGTATGTTATCCTTTAAATACAGAGGTGTTCCAAGGAAAATTTCACAATGCCTTTTGTTCCTTGAGAGACCTATTAAAATTAAGTATTTGAAATGGTCTTGTGTTTTGTTTTCTTTTAGGCCATGGTTTGGTTTTGGGTTTGGCAAACCTCACCATGATTAGCGGTATGACTTTTAGAGGACTGACGCAATGGCACTTTTGGGAAATAGTTGCTCTGATATTTTCTTATGTATTTTTCCCCCTACACTTTCACATAGCTGAGAATTTAGTTTCCACATAAACTGAAAGGAAATCTCTTCCCAAATAAGATGGCATTAGCTGAACACTGTGAGAATGGATGGAAAAGATGATGCAGGGGGAGTTTGGAGGTGACATTGTAGCAGCTGATGTCTCACCAGCTCTCATCCCAAGTACCACTGCTCCACCACTTCCCTTGGAGTGGCACTGACTGGACACCAGAACAAACCGTTTCAATGAGTAAACCTGTCAGAAAATCAGTGCTACAGCAAGATCATAGGTAAGAAACCCAAATGTACAGTGGTTGCAGTCATGGCTCATGGCAGTGTCAAGGCACACTCATATAACTGCTGGAAAAGGTAGTAGCAGACAGCTCCATTTTTCTGTTTTTGTGGGGTTTTATTTCAATCAGGTCAGCAGCACTCAGGGTGAGTAACATCATGCAAACAGTGAAGTTCCACTCTATAGACACATATTCTGCAAGCATGCTCTTAGTGAGCCATTAGTATTTTGGCCATCTGAAGCTCCAAGGAGATAAAGATTGTGCTGGTAATATATAGAACAGTGTTTTCTTTACTTATCTAAGTAGGTCACAAAGCTACACTAGAAATTAATCACATGAGAATTGTTTCAAATCATGTCAACACTCAAATTTTCAGAGCTATGAAGCTGTGGTCCTTATTTTTGATGACAGCTGCTTCTTATCAAATGCTTCTGAAAATCTATTGCCAAAAACTATTTTCATGTTATTTAGCCTCTTCCACTTCTTTCTTTTTTGGACCTAGATAATATGTAATCACAGATCCAGTAAAGCTGCAAATCAAAGGTATTAGAAACTTGAAGGTATTACATACCAGCATATAAACCTTACCCTGGGCATTACCCTTTTCATTTCAAAGGGCTGAGGAGGAGATGTTTTCAGAAGGCCAAAAAAACCCAAAACCAACACATCAACATGTGTTTAGGAAAGAGAAGGTGTAAATCTGACTGCAGATTACATAAGAGATAGTTAACTGCAGCTCAAGGAATGTCTACCTGCTGTAAAGAGCAGCTCACTTATACCAGGAAACCACCTGAACAAACTGCCCACAGCAGCTGTGCAATCTCAGAGCTTGAAGATTTTGAAGAAGCTCTAGGCCAAGATCTGTCAGAAGCACTTCTGTAACAAATGATCAGGTCTTGGGATATGGAGGCCTACACAGCTGTTCAACATCCCTTCTAGCTTCATCTTCCATAACTGTAAGTAGGGTTTCCATTTCATGTAAGAAAGGTTTAGCCCACCTACCTTGTCCAATTTTTCCACATCTCTTGACAACCACCTCATTAGTGATGTAGCGAATTATCCCAAATCACTTAGCAAATTCAAGTCACATGTCCTGAGTCAATGTAGGACACTTTCCATATTGCAGCACAAAAGAGAACTTGCTGGATTTCTCCAAGTACATTAAGAATGTTCCTTTGTTTCTCATGCTTGACCTTGCCTTTGCAGCCAGATCATGATTTTCAGGTCGTGCACAATGCCATAGCACAAGTACTGGCGCATGCAAAATAGTTTGAAAATATATCATCAGCTCTGTCCCTGGTGAGCACTTTCAAGTTAACAGAAACTGCTGTACAGAACAAACTTAGACAGTTAAAAATCCTTTTCAAAATTCCTGCATCCCTCCACAGCTCCTGCAGTCTAATGGTGCAGCAGGCACAGGGACCTCAGCCTGAAGATCCTTCCTTCCTTATTTCATATATAAAGCTTTTCACGTTGTTTTCTGTGCACTCCTTTTATTACCACTAAGTTCAAAACAGACATCTAATTGTCTTCTGTGTCATAGATTAGAGAGCAAGCTAAATAGGGCAATAGAGCCTTTGTGATTCAGTTCAAGGAAATTGTTACATTTCCATTTTAAAGGTGTTATATTTATCTTAGAAAGTGCCATATTGAACTATTTCTTTTGATTCTGTCTAATTACAAGGTTTAAAAATAATAAAATCCATTTATTTGTAGTAGAGTTTAAAACAGGACTACACAATATAGACATGCTTAAAGAGTCATTATAAGAAGGAGACTACCTAGTAAAAATTTGCCATTTTGGATACCATATGGAACCGATATGAAACAAAAAAATACTTAAACAAAACATCTGGAGCACTAGTTCTGCTAGATGATACTCCTGTTATGAATTTGCTTTTCATTTTTGCAATGAGTTAAATCCAAATGAAAAGTCAGATAAAGGAAAAAATACAAGTATTCCAACAAAAGAAAAGCATGACTCCATTTTTAATGGCATGCTTAAAACTACAGTGAGAAGAGATAGAAGAACTAGTGTTTCTCCACCCAAAGCATTAAATTATCCTACTGTGATCAAGAACCATGCTTCAAGAGATTACTAAGGCCATTTTCCCTGAAAGTGCTTAAAAAGATGACTAGGAAATTCATAAAGCAAGTAACTTACAAAGGCAAAGTTATGGAAAAATGTGAGCTTTGGTTCTCTACCATCTCTTATAATTTTGAGTAAAATATTTACTTGAATTAAATAATTTGTTGGGTACAAATATTCAACATCTCAAGCGTATAAAGACATACATCTGTATGTCTGTACACCGTAAAAAGAGAACAAGAAGGGGTGTTTTAGCCACTGTTGTGACACTTTGGCATGCATTTGCAAGACACTAGGAAAAAAAATTGTGTTTTTCGCTCACAGAAGAGTTCTATGCTAGATGAAAACAAAAATTTGCTTACAATCATGGCCTACCCCAGGAGAAATAACAAATTGATTTCTACAATAATGCTTGGTAAAGAAAATGTTTTGTCAATATAAAATAATTAATTCTCAGCATCAAGACACTTGGCATATAAGATAAAGAATAGTGAAGTTGAAAAATAATTTATACCATTTTTTTTCCCTGAATATTTCATTGGACTGCTCTTCTGAAGTATAATTGGAAGTCATGCAATTAAGAGTGACTAAGGTTCTTTGATCACAGTGCTTTCAGTTTGCTGAAAAACCCACACATCTCCAGTGTAACTTTTTACAGTCTATACTTCACTGTAACTATACTCCTTTATGCTTTGTATCATATTTTTTTTGTCCTGCAATAAAAGTAACCAAGCTACATAAACACAGAATGGACAAAATCCTCCATTACTCTCGTTGCACCCTTGACTGGGCTACTTCAATGCTAAGTGCTGAGCCAATGCCACCTGTAAGCCAATTTTCAATAGATTTCCAAAAGTACCCCATCTCCAGCCCTTTTCAAGAGATCCTGTGTTTCTTCCTACTTTTCTGGAATATTGAGCTAATCCTCCTGCTATTGGAAGGAGCATACAGTTACTGTTCCCAGCTCTGGAGGTGTTGAACAGTGGTGGCTGGCTCAGCAGAGTTGGCACTGATCAGCTGCAATAGGACCCCAATATCAGACCTCTGAGTCTTCAGTAAAAACCAACTGAGCCCTGCCCTGACAGTCATCAGTGAAAGCAAAGCAACTGTCACTCTGGTGTTGAACATTTGAAATGCAAATCCTTCCCATTCCTATTACACACACTACACATCTGTTCTACAGCTAACATCCCAAAAGACTTTTTAAAAACTGTTTTTCAAGTAATTTTTCTTTTACTGCTATAGAGATCAAAAGCAACAGCCACTATCTTCTTGATTACCTAAAATGCCTCTCCTCAGTGACCAGCAGTCCTGATAGTGGCTGTGATTAGACACCAATTCCTCAAAGAGGGAGGAGAGGAGGACACAGATACAATACCAGAAACACAACAAACTCTGTCCACGGCAAACAATTTTATAATTAAAATTCACAGGCTATCATTACAGATGGGCATTGCAAATGAAACCCTTTCACTTCAGTTACGTTAACCAGCTCTAAGTCAATGACCACAAGTTTCCTTTCTCTTGCCAAAGGAACAGAGACACAATTCAAGCCTGCTTTTTCTTGAATAAAAAAAGACTAGTTGTCTGGTTTATACATTTTTCCATTTGGACTATGCTTGAGCTCACAGAACCCTATACTGCCCCACAACATAAATAACAGTTCCTCCCGTGGTATGTTCTTGCTCTCTTCCAAAGAAAAAAAAGTAGAAGGCGTAAGAAAAGCAGAGGACTCGGTGACAGCACATCTGCACGAACACCTGCTCTCCTCTCCCAGCCCTCTCCGCCGTCAGATGTCTGCCGTCTACTGTTCACAAACCAGCATGACCTCAGGAGCCACAGAAATCCCAAAAGCTTTTCTCACTACTGCCTCTTGAAAGCATTAATCAAGTTTCTAGAAACCGCTTCAATAGCTACCAAAATAAACCCATCACCCTTAAAGCCATCAGGGAGTTTCTCTTAGCACTAGAAGGAAGCTGTACAGGGTACAAAACACTGCAAACACTTCAGGAGCTGATGAGACCAGTCTCTGTGAGACTGACAGTGCTCAGTCCTAAAATAAGCTAAATTTTCCATAGTCACATGCACACAGAGCAAAAGTTTAAGTAAATAGGAGACCTATAGGTGAGTCCCAAAGGTCAACTGACTCAGGCTCAGCAAGTTATTTATTCTTCTCTATATCCTAGAGGGAAAAGGAACAAGCAAACTACTGTTACAGAGTAGGAATGGTTTCTAACCACAGTTTATAACATAAGGGTATATGGTGATGTACAATTTATGTCTGTTACTGTACCTGAGACCGGGCCCTCATCCCATTCTTCAGATCTCCTAAACCGATTTGTTGTAAATCCCATGCAGACATTTACTCCAAAGGCAAAAGCAAATAATGATATAACCTGCAAAAGTAAAACAGCAAAGTAAGCAAACTGTGCAAGAAGCAGGACTTTTGCACTAAGAGCATTATGCATAAAGGACAGAGATGGTCCTCAGTACATTGGAGCTCCCCAGCACTGCAGTTCCCATGACTGGAGCAGCAGCTGACAGCGTCACCGTTGGAGAGTAACACAAACCAGAAGGAGTTTATGAATAAAACATCTCTTTCTGAAGCTGAAACGCTCCTTTTTGTAGGAACTTATTCAGGAGAGACGGGCTACTCCTCCTCTAAAAGCAAACACGTTCCTCTCCTCCCCTACCTGGTGCGAGTGGACGCAGCCCTGCTTAGCCATACCAGGGAATTCTTGAAAAGCCTGCGCCGCACCGTCGCCTTTTTTTATAGTGAGCGCAGAGCTCTGTTTGCTCGGGGAGTTCAGGCTATTAGCTACGAGTAATCCCACCTGGTGAGGTTGACAGGCTCGTGTGATTTGTCCAGGGGGTGATTTCATCATGTTTCACTCACAAATCGCAGCTCGGAGTGCAAGAAGCTCCAGGCATCATCGCTCGCTGCGCCCTCCCCCCAGACGCACACCCGCGCGCTTTTATGTGGTTTCCTCTGGCAGAGCAGGGCTGGCTTGTGCCGCTGCGGCCGAGAGCTGCTCCTGCTCGTTTTATTCTCCTCACAAAAGTAACATGCTTAAAAGAGAAACCAAATGCGTCTCCATCTGGCTCAGAGAAGAAGCGGGGGGAAGCTCTCTGCGGGCTGCGAAATGCAAATCTCCCGCCGGCACCCCCGAAAGCTCCGGGCCGGTGTCAGGTGTGGGATCCGGGGCGCTGCCCTCGCCCGGCCGGGCGGCTTTGGGAGCGCCCGGCTCCTCTCCGAGGGCTCCCCATGTTCAGCACTGGAGTGCAGGGGCCTCTGGAGACACCTTCGGAGCGGGGGACAGGGGGGCATTTTTCAACCGTGTTCTCCCATGGCAGGGCAAGGCTCGTATCGATGGAAACACAAGCAGTTTGGTCTGAATAGCTGGAAACCCCAGACTTCCAGAAAGGAAGGGAAGTGCACATTCCCTCTGCCCCACATTTCCCCATTTTCATCAACAACAGAAAGCTTGGCTGTTTGGATAAGCACTTTTATTTACAAAGCAAATGATAATGCTGAACAGAATTACGGTTCAAATCAGTGGCTTAAATATTATTTGCCAAGGCAAATTATTTACCACTGTAGTTTGCCATTTTTTTTTTCTCTGATGAAAGCTTCTTTCATGAAAGTGTTTACTAACAATTACATTTAAAGGGACAGAGTCAAGGTTTGTAAGCCCTCGGATGGACTGAGCTTCCCTTGGGACCTGTCCCAAATTCTATACTGGCATTGAAAGACACAGTACAGTTTTCTTTAAAATATTTTGCAATATTAAACACATACAATTTTGAACTTTGTTTAGAGGTAACTTTTACCTGCTGAAATAACACCCCCACCGTGTAGCTTTACAGGACAGTCTAAAATTCCCTTCTCTTTGCTGTCCAAGTGTCAGCCTGCCAGCCTTTGCTAGGATCTGATCCTTTTTTATGCAGTTTCTTAACTGAAAGTGGCTCCATTGTGCAGCTGCAACTTTGCATTGCAAGGCTCAAGGCAATGTAATTGGCTTGAAAATTCCTACACAAGGACATTTTATTCCTTTTCCTTGCACAAACTGAGACTGTGAATCCAAGACCCATCTTCTAATGTTCACTTTATCACTAGCTGGGCTGGAAAAAAAATAGGTAACAATAATCACTATTTTTCTAGCAAAAAGCTGTGCATAGAGATCTAAAGAAAAGTAATCATCAAAGGTTTTACTAGCTGTTCCTATAAAATTCTTCATCCTTAGCCTCTGGTATATCTTGTGGTTAAACAATTTAATCCCCAAACACTCAGTAAGTACAGCAGTGTTTGACCACAGCAGAAGGGAAACATAAAGTGTCACAAATAAAATTGCTCAACGGTGTTGCCTATGTATCTTAACTAATGAAGTTCATGATTTCAGAGGCAAAATATGGGACTCAGCAGCCCCAAGCTCTTCCCCAGGCTAGGACCTTTGGATCACCAAGGGACTTAGGCAAAACACAATGGACTTTTCAAATTGGGTGGCCAATTTTGTTTCCCAAACCAATACATGAAGTCTCTGAGATGCTCTCAATTTCAGAACCTTTGCTGTTACTGTGTGTCTTCCTAACACACACGTGCTCAGTTTTTTTTGAAAGAAAGTTCCTACATGTGTTAAAAATGGCCATTCAGAAAAAAACCCTCAACAAATAAAACAAAAAAATACAGCATTATGAATGACTTCTACCGATTTAAACATACATATTTCATTCATGTAACATCTCTGGAGCTTGTAAACATCACAGTTTTACATAAATGGAAGAGCTTATTTTATGTTTCCTAGTCCATGTTACAAGTGTATTAAATTAATTAACCTCCTTTGTAATGTCCTTTAGAACTATAGAAGATGGCTCTGAAACTGCTAATCTTTTTCATCTGTGTTATGTAAGACATTTTCCAGTAGCTCTGAACTGAACACAGTCAGATGCACAATGTTCTTTTTGTCACTAGGATTGTGCCTGAAGCTATCCCACAGATTCAAAAGGAACTTATTAGCATAAACAAGGTCTAATGATTTTGTTCAGGAAAAATTTCACTGTTGGGATCAGTGGCAACTAATTTTTTCAGCAACTAATTGCCATTTTTCTAATCAAAAAAGACAGGACTAAAGCTGAAATAATGTATCCCTGGCCCAAGAATTCAGCAATTCAGTGGAAGTTTTAAGGCTTAAATGAAACACATTAAAAAGGAATTTTAACAAGATAATCAGAATATGAAATGCCTCTTCCTCAATTTTTGTGTATAAGAAAATTGGCCTTTGGCTTTTCAGGCTTGTATGATTTCGCTGATAATTTACCAAGGGATGCAAAGCTTAAAACGAGGCACCAGATGGCGCCTCACAGGAGACGTTCGTGCTGTAACATTTCCAGTTACAAACATTCACAGAGCCACAGAATCACAGAATCGTTTAGGTTGGAAAAAAACATTAAGATCACTGAATCCAACCCCATGTTCACGACTAAACCACGTCCCTAAGTGCCACACCTAAACGTCTTTTAAATACCTCCAGGGATTGTGACTCCACCAGCTTCCCTGGGCAGTTTGACAGCATTTTCTGTGAAGAAATTTTTCCTAATATCCAGTCTAAGCCTCCCTTGGTACAACCTGAGGCCATGTTGTCTCATCCTGTTACGCGTTACTTGGAAGAAGAGAACAAACCCCACCTGGCTACAGCCTTCTTTCAGGCAGTTGTAAAGAGTGGTAAGGCTTTCCCTGAGCCTCCTTTTCTCCAGGCTAAACAGCCCCAGATCCCTCAGTTTCTCCTCATCAGACTTGTGCTCCAGACCCTTCTCCAACTCTACTTCCTTCCTCTGGACATGCTCCAACCCCTCAATGTCCTTTCTGAAGTGAGGGCCCCAGAACTGAACCCAGGATTCAAGGTGCAGCCTCCCCAGTGCCAGGTCACTGCCCTGCTGGCCACACTGCTTCTGATCCAGGCCAGGATGCCATTGGCTGCCTTGGCTACCTGAGCACACTCTGGCTCATGTTCAGTCACTGCTGATCAGCACTCCCAGGTCCTTTTCTGCTGGGCAACAAACTAACTGAGGGTGCCCTCAGTCCCCTTGTCCAGCTCATTATTAAAGATATTAAACAGAACTGACCCCAGTACTGAGCCTTGGAGACTGGACACCAACTAGATTTAACACTATCACCACCCTCTGGGCCCAGCCATCCAGCCAGGTTTTTAATCCAGTGAAGAGGGCACACATCCAGCTAATGAATAACCAATTTCTCCAGAAGTATGCTACTGAAAATGGTATCAAAGGCTATTCCATAGAGTTAATATAAGCAAGGCAGTACTTACAGTCTTATTGAAAACTCATTTTTCTTGAGCAGTTTTTCTAATGAGAAAAGGAATGCAGAGAAATCAAGTATACTGTCTGAGTCGGAGGTTGGGGATGAAGTGGACTCTAATAAAATGAGCCTTTTTATCTACTCTTGTCAACTTTGCACTGGATACTGGATGCAATTGGTGACTGGGGGCCAAGGTGAAAGTCTCTAGTAGGGTTGACAGCAATATGAAAGACAAAAAGGTGAAGGACTTCTCTATAGTGTCTCAGAGCTCCCATCCCCCCAAACACAACATCCATGTATAGTTGTGGCCAGGAAAAACAGTCAGTTGAGTGCACAAAAGGAACAAAACCTTTTGACAAACCCTAGAAATTCAAGTAGTATCCATATCAAGTGTACTCAGGTACAAGCATGGGGTAACCAAATGAACTTCCAGCAGCCAGAGTGAGCATGGGAAGAGTTGAGTACTTTACTGATGACACCCTGAGTCAAAATCAGAGGCACAACATATCAAGTTGAGCTGATTCCTGTGTATAAAGGACTTTAAACTATGTTTTTATTACAGACTCAGAGAATGGTTAAAGCTGGAAGGGACCACTGGAGGTCATTTAGTCCAGCCTCCCTGATCAACCTCCCTAGAGCACATTTCTAAGGATGGTGAATATATCCAGAGAAGGAGACTCCACAGCCTCTCTGGGCAGCTTGTTCCAGTGCTCAGTCACTCTCACAATAAATAAGTTCTTCCTCACATTCAGGTGGAACTTCAGAAGGCCTGACTGCCAAGGAGCTGCACCACTATGCCCTCTGCTACCCCATGAGCCTGAGGAGACCCACAAACCAGGCTGTGCTCACATGAAAGCACACCCTCCTCACCGCAGTTTCTCAAAACACCACCAGTCTTCAATTATCTGTCTGCTCATCACTACCCCGAGGGGAATGGTATGCAAATCATAGTGCCTAGTGCCCTGGAGGGCTGTGCTGAGGGTGACTTTCTTGGCCAGAAAGATCCATAAAGCAGTGCCAGACCCTCAGGGACAATCATGGACAAATTAAAGTCTTCAAAATTGCAGTTTGCTGCAGCCCAGCCCCTGAAGCACCAAGTGCCTTAGGCACATATAGGCCCATCAACATTTCTGAGCATCCTATATAATGCCTGCAGGGTTGACAAGGCTGGGGAGAGAGCACCAAGATACAGCCCAAACTCACTGAGTACCACCAGCAAAGCACGTCGGCCAGCAAAGCATGTTGCACCCCTCCTCATCTCACCCTCATGTACGTGTGCTACTCAAAATACAGGGACAGGGGGTTCATGCCTGTCTGAAACTGATTTTTGCCTACCCAGAGACAGAAGAGGAACCACTGGTCAGGGGAGGACCTGAGTCCCTGTCTCTGCTTTACTTATGTAAAACATTTGTACGCTCACTGGGACAACGGCTGAAACACTGGTGAGAAAAAGGAGGACATAACGCAGTAGAGAGATAGATTTTCTCACACCCCACATCAGTTACAACAGGTTCAGTAGTTCAGTGAGGACAGTGGATTTGCTGACAGCACTGCAGCTCCAGAAGTTGTCTATGATGCCTGTGGAGAGGTCTTAGCCCACATATACCCACTCTCCACACATAATCACCATTTGTGGTGACATACAAGCAGAACAAGGTTTATAAGTGAGGTTATGTCTTAGCAGGAGAGCTAGGTCAGCTGGAAAGAGGAGAGGAGTTTTCGGTGACCTGGAGAAAGCTTTGGGTGCCTGACTGTTTGTCTCTCTCCCAGCAGTACCACACCTAATACACCACCCACTCCAGCACAGGGTATTACACCTCTCACTGTGAACAACACACGACAGCAGCAGCATTAACACCAGTCCCATATCTATGCCTTCCTCATCTTCAAAGAAACTAATATATACCCAATTCAGTTTCTGGACTGCATTGCTATCATGAAGCAGTGCAAGTACTCCACTAAAATGCACTGAGAATTGTATTTCTTAAGATAGTCAGATATAAAAATTCTAGCAACTGCAGAATAAAAACTGTTCTGTGATGAAAAATCTTCAGGGAGACTATGAAGGAGTGAAACATGGAGCCACAGGGCTCATATGTGTTTTTAGCACAGCCCATAAAAGGCTGTGTATTCAGGTCCTCACTCTTGTTTTCTTGTTAATATGGGCGTCACAGGTGCCCATTATCAGCTTTACATCGGTCTTTTTCAAAGAGTTGTAGATTTCAGTGGTGTGACATCCACCACCTACCCCCCAGACAGCAGTCTAGAGGTTTCAAGGGCCTTGCATGGTGCCTTGCATATGTCACACACAATCAGTGTTAATTTATTTGAACTTTACAAGTAATACAACCGATTAATTCCCACAAAAACCATAGCCCCTTTAAAATAATGAATTAAAGCTGAATGAGGAAAAAACCCAATCAAAACAAAAACTAACAAACAAACAGCAAAAAAAAAAAAAAAGAAACAAACACAAACAAACAAAAATCTAACCAAAAAAAACCCTACAAGGATGGGAAAGCTACTTAAGGATGTAAAAAGCAGGTTTTCTAGAACTACAAATCATATTTCTAGTTTCTTTCTGTAATTTCTATGTAAATCCTTTGCCATGTTCAAACCTTTCTCAGTAAAATATTAGCTTTGAGTCTCCTGTGTGTATAAAACTTCTTGTGGGGACTTCTACAATAACCCTGTAACAAATCTCTCTGACTTGATTACATTTATCCTCAGCTCAAACTCTATTTTGGCACATTTTCAAGGTCAAGGCTTGGATATGATTAAAAAATTTCCAAGTGCTAGTCTCTCCTCTACAAGTAAAATGTGGATATAATTAATACTGTTTACTTTGCTTTCTTTGCAAACAAAAGTTTCTGTTTGTTTGAAATACTTCTTTTCATGTTTTCAGCACTTGGATCAAAAAAGAAATATTTTAATTAATATCTTTCTCCTAGTTAATCTACAAAAACCCCACTGATATTTTCAAAACAGCAAAATCCTATTTGATTTCAGTTTAAAGAGATATGTCACTAGGAATATTGTTCTGAACTTGCCTGCAGCTGAGGCTTTGGACGTGCTTTGCAGCATCAATACTTCTGCAGAAAGATCAAAGTGGGGTCAGGCTAGAAACAGAAGATTCCCACACAACAAGTGGGGTCATGCCTTCCGGTGGGCACATTTTCCTCTTGGTTCTGCATATAAGAGGCATCTAAGGCTGAAGAATTGGCTGCTGTTATGTGTGTTTCCACCTATGAAAGCTTTTTGTTTTGGCATGGTAAATGAATGCATGAACATAGAACAGACCTTGGCAGTGTTGCAGCTAAGACAAAAAGAAACCACAAAAACTGAAGGCTTTCTGGGGCTTGAATCTACTGCACATGAGGATGAGCCTGACTCAAGCAGATCTTTTATTTGAATAAGAACTAGAGGTCTACACCAATACATGCAGTCAGTCCAATGCAAAGAGAAGGAAATCCTGAATGAAGAAATTAAGACAGCTGATGAAGAGATGTCCTCTTAAAGAGAAAAACAACTATTATTAAACACTTAACTGCCTGATCACTGGCCACAGGAATATATATGTGGCAGAGGATACTACAGGAACTGTCCAGGCTTTTGTTCATAGACGAATGCATATAATGAGGACACAGCTAACTTGTTAACAAACTTAATCCCATCTGCAGCCCTTTTTTGGGTGTACTGATTTATCTCATAGTTGAAAGACACATCTTTTTAAGCTATCCCTAGCTGTTGAGAGGGGTGAGGTATTCCAATACCTTGGAAATAACTGGCTTTTCTGCTCTTTTCCTTAAGAGCAGAAATAAACCCAGCAAGTAGAATCCAGATACCTAATGTCTACCACCAGTCCTGGCAGACTGGCACATCCTTGGTATCTCTTCCATCCTCTCACTCCAACCATTTCTAGAGATACACTGCAAATCAAAACAGGTTAAAAACTTCCCTTGCTTTGACATGTTTGACAGTTGGATGAGTTTCCTGCCCGGGTCCTCAGCCCTGGCAGCAGTGAGACACAAACTGCAAACTGCTGCTCTTCCAAGCCGGGCACTGTAACTGCGGAGCATCCGTGGGCAGGGGAGCAGGAGGGGGCAGGGACAGGCTCTGCTCTCCCCCACTCCCTCTGCTCCCAGGGGAGCAGTGTCACCGCAGCTTTCACTGAACACCCTGCATTTCTTAGTAGGCATCTGCTGCGGCCTGCTCTAATGGCACAGCACAAAAGTGTCAAACAATCGCATCTTGCTTTTAGGGTCATTTCGGACAGATGGGCCGCTTTCCAAGCATCACAAATTTTCCTAAGTTGAAACATGTCACCACAAGTTCAGTTGAAGGTCACTTTTTTTTTTCTGATTTCAGCTGAGTGCAAAGATGACAAATGTAAGTAGAAAGGGAAAAACATCCTGTTGGAACAGTACTCCGTTTTCTACGAGTGAGAAAAGTATACACAACATTTCAACAACAAAACAATGCGATCCATTGCTGAATGACTATTTTTGAAACCCATATCTTAATGTGTAACTGAATAAATTTCAAAGTCTGCAGGAATGCAATATAAAAATAATGAAGAAAAATGCTAGCAATCAAAAATACACAGCTCTGCATGAGTTTACATAAGGAATATCAGGGGGTTTTAGGCAAATACTTTTTTCACTTTCTCAGCATAAAATTTTGGAAAGGAATAAAGTATTTTTTCTAATGGATTAAACAAGTAAACTACAGGGAAACTCAGGTCACTTAAATATTAATAGATTTCTTCATTATTTTAAAGCAAATAATACTGAGTTAAGTGTTTAACTCATATTTTGTTTTTTTTTTTTTTTATTTAGCAAAACAAGACTTAGAGTAAGAAAGAGTTCATTGGTTTAGTGATTGCTGACTGCTGTAGACCTCAGCAGTCTTCAGCCTTCAGAGAAGGCTCCCCACCCTGGTAAATGTCCTTTTCACAGCAGACAAGACTGAAACCAGCTTAAAATTATACTTGTTGAGGATTTCCATGGCAGAGAGAGATGTTCCTGAGTATCCACAGAGAGCCTGCAAAACTATTTAATATATTATCTTTTCACTGTCCATGGCTAACCCTTCTCCAAGACACTGAAATCAAACAACTTTGATGCAACATCTTATCCAACCCACGTGAAAAAGACTTGAGTAAACTGCTGCTCTGGTGAAGAGAGTGGGGACATCTCCTTTACCAGCTGCAGGGACAGCCTGCAGCACCTGCAATCCCTGCTCAGGTGTACAACCTCAACATTTCAGTCTTTTGGGAGAGGAGGAACACCATGATTAAGTCACCTTTAAAATAAAAAAAAACAACACACTTTGGGCAAAGAAGCCAGGATGGATGATGGAGAGAGGCAAGAAGCAGCAATATGTTCAGGTAACAGCTGAAGTCATTTGAGGAAGAGCACCACTACCCCTGTGCAAACTGAGTTCCCTTTGCACCAAGACAGAGCAGGAGCACAGATTTCCTCTGTGGTAGCTTAAGCTGTGAAAGCTGGTTTGAAAATGGCTGTGGGACTATAACCTCATGTTCACACCCCTGCTTGCTGGGAGCCTAAGTCTGCTGAAGCATCTGCTTGATTCTGCAGATAATTCCAGCATGGTTTTGGAAGGTACTGAATTAAAAAAAAGAACACTAGGAAAACTTTTGTAGCTGCCTACTCTGATGCATTATGAATAAAATAAATAAGCCAAACTCCAAATCCCATTGTATAAGGGCAGGTGGAAGTACGGTCAGACTGCAGGACAGAAGGCACACGGGAGAGGCAAGGGAAACTTCTGGAGAAGTGGCAGATTCAATACACATACCAGGCTTGATGCTGCCAACAGCAACTGGCAGGACAGCACAGTACATGAAGGATACCCAATATCCCATGACTGTCACAGCCATCTCCTGCCATCGGTGGGGAATGCTGGGCTGGCTTGGCAGAGCAATGGGAGGGTAGAAAAAACTTATTGTTCAGGGTGAAAAGAGACAAAATATATTAGGAGAACAGAGCTTCAGAGACTCCAAAATGGATTCGCCTTCTTGGTCCTGCTGTTGTGGAGTTTGGAGGGAGGAAAACATCCTTGTAATCTCTGCCCTACTGCTAATGTTCTTTCAGTTGTAGTCTATTGCACAAGTCCATTATATGTTAGGGAATGTCAAAAAACTAGAGCATCTTTAGGTGAACTGAATGTATGCAGTCAAGCACAAATGACCTGAGTCAGTGCTTTTGGATTTGGCAGCCAGCTGAGACTGGGACCCTTCAGGTTGTTTCCTGTAAGCAAGGACTTAGATTCTCTGGTACAATCCTGTCATTTACAAGGATTATACAAAGAAATACTGTTCCCCTGAGCAGGGAAAAGAATCCTATTATTCTGGATATCCAAAAGGCACTTAAGGGCTTCTTACATTTCTCCCAGATGAAGGGTCATCAGCTCCCAGGGAATTTCACCCCATCTTACAGCATTCCCTCTGTTCAAGATGGAGGGGTGACCTTTTCTGGGGTTTGCCTATTGTCTTCACTGCCACTTTAAATGCTCAGCCTCAGCATGGAAACAAATAAAAAGGCTTTTACAGGTGATGGCAACTTAATTATTTACAAAATATTGTGTCATCAGCACATTTCCTCTTACCTTCATAATGACCATATTTTCATCCACTGGATGTTTATGATTGTCCCAGCCAAAATTCAAAGAGCCTTTGAGGAATGCCTGAAATGACTGAGGAAGCCATACATCTCTTCTAGTGTCACCTGGTGCAGGTACCAGATTGCAGCCACAAACTCATACTCCTCTTTCTCCAAAGATGGCTGAACCAAGCCATATTTTCTCTTTATAAAGCCTGTGAAGTCTTTAACTATTGCACTGACCATCCTTCACTGGTCCTGATACAGATGAGTGCCAGTTCCCACTCACAACTGAGGCCAATGCTGACACACCAAACAATGGGCTGGTGCAGCTGGAGGGGCACTGATTTGTTACAGTCTTTGCAGTTGCAATCAGTTTCCCTGTCCCCTTGGGTAGCTCCAACATTGAATTTTGTGCAGGGCTGGTCCCCCTTTGTTGCTACCACAACACAGGTTCCTCACGACCATTCTGCCCCAGCCCCAGTAACCCTTGTCCCATTTCCCCATTCTCCTGTCACTGGCCAGAAAAGGTTTTCAAGCTGTCACATTCATCAACAGCACCAAGGACATACAGCTAATACTACTTAAAATATTTTTCAGTAGGGCAAAATATATAGCAATAGGTTCAGATCCACAGATATCCTGTGGATAGTAGCTCCTACCTTGGAATTAACTTCAGCATATTTACTCTTTTCACTGCTATTTGTCATGAGTGCTGGTGCATCCTGCTGCACCAAAATCTCCTGCTTCAAGGACTAGCACTTAAATTAGGCAGTCTGGGGCAACTCTGCAGAGCCCAGTTGCTGTAGTCAAGTAATTGAAAATTCAGGGTGTGGGATGAGGTGTCCCTGGGCTGTATTCTCCCCTCTGCTTTGTTATGCTGTTTGCAAAACAGCTGAGGGAAGTGTTCCAATCCTGTCCCAGGTTTGTACTGGGCTCTCTGTAAAACCTGGAGTGATTCCCTGTGGAGCCCATTTCAGAAATCCCACCTTTGCTGCCTCTGAGAGCTTTTGCTATTGCAGGAACAGAGCAGTACAATCATCCTTTCTTCATTTTCCCCTTGCAAATTATCCACTTTTGGCAAAAGGATGACATGGGGGGATGGTTTGTGTGCAAACACAAGGGTATGGATGTGTCTGGGAGCTAGTGGGCCAGTGCTGGCACATGTAGCCTGGCAGCCTCAGCAGCTCATCCTGCCATGTCCCGGCAGACACCTCCACTGCCACATGTGCCAATATAGAGCCAGAAGTTTGAAATTTGGCATAGATCAAGAAGCCTGCATGAACAAAGCATGATTACCCAGGACAATCCATAAATCCCAAGTTCTTTGAGCACCACAGGTATGAGAGGCAGGACCTCAGCTGAACATGCCATTAACAGCAAGCAGCAGGGAACAGAAATCTGTGAAGGGAATAAAATGTGACATATCAGTGAGCGGGACAGGAGGCGTGCTGCAGGAGGGAGGGCTTGGGAGAAGAACGGCAGGAACAACTCTGGCTGTGTCCCACCAGTGGTGTTCCTACAGGTTTCTACATCAGATGACATGGGAGGAAAAAATTAGGTTATGGACAAGGATGGGTTTCCAAGAACCTCTTCAAAATAAAAAAGGAAGATAAAACTGGTGAAGAGCTAAGTGACAGAAAAGCCAGAGAGCTCTTCAAAACTTGAAGGCTTTCAGGTTAAAATTTTTAAACTAGCCAAAAAAATACCCGGAAACAGAAGAGCAGAGGGTGAGAATCCAGAAACACGTGCAGCAGTGCATTATTTGGAGGGGCTGGGGCTGCCACGGGCCAGGCACAGCCCGTCCCACCACAGGAACGGCCGAGGCCTCGCGGGCCCCTCACGAGGCCGAGATGGCGGCGCCGCGGGTGGAACAGAACAGCAAGGGGTAAAAAGCGCTGTGCAGGTACTGGTGAGTGAGGGGAAAGGTAAGAGAACAGCTCTGTGGACACCAAGGTCACCAAGGAAGGAGGGGAGGAGGTGCTCCAGGCATCAGAGCAGGGATTCCTCTGCAACCACCAGAAAATACCTTGGTGAAGCAGGTTTGTCCTGAATGACCCTGGCCTGTGGAAAGGCCCCACAGTGGGGCAGGGCCATGGCTGAGCAGGAGGGAGCGGCAGAGAGGGGCCCCGATGGACTGGCCATCCCCCCAGGGCTGCCTGGGATGGTGGGGACAGGTGGAGGAACCAGGAATGAAGAACTGGGAAAAGGGGAAAGAAGGGTGCTGGTTTAATTTTTTTATTTGCTTCCCACTATCTAAGTCTATTTTAAATGGCAACAAATTAATTCATTTTTACCAAGTTGAGTCTGTTTTGCCCGTAACACTAATTTGGTACGTGATCTCCTTGTCTTTATCTCAACCCATGATTTTTTCCATCTTATTTTTACCCCCCTGCCCCATTGAGGAGGGAGAATGAGAAAATGGGGATCTGTCAGCCAGACAAGGCCAACCTAACAAAGCTTCCTAGTAAAAATCTCTACAACAAATGATGAAGTTAGATAAACAAAGGAGGAAGCTTTTGGACAAGACTTCTGCATTACTTCACAAGAAAACTAGTATGGAAGGAGGGCATGAAGCCCCACAAAGAAATGAGAAGGAAACAGCTGGCTGGAACTGTATTAGAAGAGCAGGTATCTGAGGACACAATCTCCCAGCCATGGATGTAATCCATCTGCAATAGGAAAAAAATTCTGTCTGGCTTAGGGCAAGAGGACAGGAGCTGAGCATACCTGCTATTATCTTGTATTTTAAATCTCTTTCAATCTGATTTTTCACATACAGCACTATCAATTAGAACTTCCAAGCAATTAATCACTTCAATGTTTTGAAACATGTTTCAAAAGACAAAAGACCATTTACCATCTGGAGAATCTTTCTCATGGAATTGAAACAATTATACATAATAGGAAAATAGTTCTCCAATAGTGATAAAGCCAATACGTATTTATTTCTCCATTTAAGTATTTTTTGTGTACCAAAGTGACAGTGACCCTGTTCTCTTTTATTCTAATTGTGTGGAGCACACACAGTTTCACGGGTTTTGAGACAAAGAAAGTCTGTGAGATCATTTGGTCTGGCTCCCTACAAACACAGTTGTCATCTCACCCGGTGATGAGCACAGGGGAGGGTGCATCCCAGCTGGGCTGGTGTGGGTGTCATGGGGACACCTGTGCTAGGAGGCTCAAAACCTTTCATCCAGCCAGGTGTGGCATAGGTCAAGGATGCTGTCAGACTTGTAAGCACCTGAAAACCAATTTGTGTTACTGGTGTGTCAGCAATATCAGGTTTTGATGTGTTTCCATAAGCGGTCCATTAATCTGGGGAAGTGCCATAAATGAGCACTTCCAATAGCATACTGGAATTTCCTCAGCACTGCCAGGGGCAGTCTCGTGCACCACCCTTCTTTCAGCTCTCACAAATATTCACTATCTCCACTTCCAGCTCAGCTAATGTCAAAGGATTCATTTGGCATTTTTTGGTAAAGGCTGCAGTGCAGGCACTGCTATGAACAGCTCCAGCTTTCAAGAATGATGCTAACATATCTTTAGCTGCCTGGCATTCAAACTTAGCTGACATTCTTGATAAATAATTGGAAACCCCCTTGCTGCAGTTATCAGCAGTTATCAGCATGAGTTATACATTAAACTCATAGCTTAACCTTCATATTACAACCTCTGAAATAAGCTTAGATTTTGTGGAATAAATATTACTACACAAATGGAGCACTATTTTGTTTTCTTAACATCTTATACTGGACAGCCTCCTAGGAGGAAACATTTCTCCAGCCTTGCACTTCATGAGAAGCTCTTAATCTAAAAATGTCTCTATCTGTCTCTGAACAGGTACAGCAGGTCCTTCTTGGGCAGCCAATCTTAGGGTCACAGTCCCCTTTGCTTTCTTTTAGGTACAGGCAAACCCCCAGTATCTCTCCCTATCCACCAGGTACAGCCAGTGCTCTCTGCCAGCCCCAGCCCACCTCCCCAGCACCCCACCACACATCCAGTGGGGAGGGCTGGAGCACTCGTGTAGACTTTAGGCAGAACCTCGACACCCCTGAAATGCCCTATTTCTCTTTTTTTTTTCCATCGGACAAGTCAGTGTCCCAATCCCACTTGCAGAGTTCAGTTTCCATCACAGACGTGGTGGCAATAAGGAATAGCGTTCACAGCACTGACACATGCTGACAGGAAGTTTGCATAGATCAGCAGAAATTAGAAGTAAATCACAGTCAAAATCTAAGCAAATCAGAAGCAAAATAAACTTGAAAGAAGGACCCAAGACTAATACTTCAAAATCAGAATAATCAAAATCATTATGAGTTCATTATGAGTAGGGGAACTACGAGGCATGCAGCATTTCATTGCTCCTTGCCTCTCTACTTGCCTCTCTGATCAGTACTTTACAGTTGTGGCATAGGGAGTTATGGAAAAACATACAGATACTTGAACTGTTACTACCCTGATTAAAGAAATCCCTATATTTCCCCTGGAGAAAAAGGATTTGGGAGAGGTACCTGTAACAGGAACCTCATTGAGATAGATTGCCTTTAAGCCCAGGACTTTACCAGTGAAGCTCCAGACAATGGAAATTTTAATATAAATCAAAAGCCAAGTGATGTAGTTCTAAACTCATATTTATGTACTTGCATAACATTAATACTGTAGGAGGTAAATATAAACAGAACATGAGATACTTTGCTTATGTCTGTGCTGGATGCCAATTTTGATATTGTTATAAGGTAAGAATATATATGAAAGGCAGTTTATATTAAAAAGATTAAGAGAGGAGATATCTTCAGGAGGCAAAACAAGCTATACAAGAACTACTATGGTTTCTAGAATACATTTTCTTCTCTGTTCATTAAATAATATTTTCTCTTTTACTATGAATCAGGGGGCTTCCAGCATCACCCCATGCATTTTGGAAGGACTTCCTACTTGCCAAATCCCAATCCGAGTTGCATTTTGCAAAACCACATTCATGCTGACTTTGCTTGTAATGATATTTATTTAAGGGTACTTTGGCAAGCCAGGAAAACACGCAGGGCAGAAGGGGAGTGCAGATGCTCCTACCGTACCAGCGGGTCTTTTTTCTCCATGTCTGAAGCTCAATGTGAAAACTGCGCTTGGCCCCGGCTGGAGCGGCTCGGGCAGATGCGCCGGGCCGGGAGTGTCCCGGGAGATCGGGAGTGTCCCGGGAGATCGGGGCAGTCCGGGAGATCGGGGCTGTCCCAGGAGATCGGGGCAGTCCGGGAGATCGGGAGTGTCCCGGGAGATCGGGGCAGTCCGGGGGATCGGGGCAGTCCGGGAGATTGGGAGTATCCCAGGAGATCGGGGCTGTCCCAGGAGATCGGGACTGTCCGGGGGATCGGGGCTGTCCCAGGAGATCGGGGCAGTCCGGGGGATCGGGGCTGTCCCAGGAGATCGGGGCTGTCCCAGGAGATCGGGGCTTTCCCAGGAGATCGGGGCTGTCCCAGGAGATCGGGGCAGTCCCAGGAGATCGGGGCAGTCCGGGAGATCGGGGCTGTCCCAGGAGATCGGGACTGTCCCAGGAGATCGGGGCTGTCCCAGGAGATCGGGGCTGTCCCAGGAGATCGGGGCTTTCCCAGGAGATCGGGAGTGACCCAGGAGATCGGGGCAGTCCCAGGAGATCGGGGCAGTCCGGGAGATCGGGGCTGCCCCGGCCCCGGGCTGGCTCCGGGGCTGCCCCGGGCCCGGTCCCGGTGCGGCGAGGCTGAAGTCAGGGTGCCAGCTGCCCCGGCAGGACAATGGCTCCATTGGGAGATGGCTGGGGGACAAAAGCGCTGCTTTCAGGAATTATTTTATATGCATACATGTGACCTTTGCCTGAAATGGCTCTTTGAAAAGTGTCCCTGTCCTGAAGCTCTGCTTTCAAATGCAGAACTCTCAGGAGCTTGCTTAATCTGTCCTTTTTTACCCCCTTTTTATTTTGAGCCACAGATGCCTCAGGAGTGGTCATGTGCAGATAACAAGGTGGTGCTGAGCTTTCCCTCATCATTTAATAGAGCTATTCAGTAATGGATAATATTACTTTGTTCACTTTGCAAAGTCCTTCACCAGGACCTGCTATCCGGAGTGCTTTTTCTGCTTTTAGGAGTTAACTACAAAACCAGAGCACCTCAATTTCCAACGCCATGCCTTGAGCCAGCCTCCACTGGCTGGTCCTTCCAGACACGTCCAAGCTCAGGCCACCTTTGCTAGAGTGCATATAATTTTAAATTTATGCATCCAGATTACAACGGCAGGACCTTTGGGTTTTTAATGTATTGGAGCGACTTGTTTATTATAAATAAATTTATTGTAAATTAGGGTTTTTTAAGTGTGATTTTTAAAGTATTTTGAAGGCTTCTTACTTGAATGGGTATAAAATAGTGGGTGTCAATACACATCATGCATGAAATCCAAAAATTATGCTATCTGGGCTGGAGGTGGAGGGGTGAAGATATAATTTATCACCTTTAACTTGGGATATGGCAGTGAATGCTGCAGGTGAAGTGATGGGCCCTCAGAGTGATTATTTATTAGGTTACAGGGAAAGTAAATAGCAAAGGTTAGCACTCTCAGGTTAGTCAAATTTTTGTTTATAAGACCTTGATTTTTGCTGGTTATTGCTCTGACAAAATTATATTTGCATTTTTGACATTTTTGTGCTGAAAAGAGTTGGGAGTTTTTAATCTATTTTTAGTTTACAGCAAAATACACCAAACATTTTTGAGATTAAAACAAAGACTGTGTTCTTTTCTATACAAATGTTAACCAAAATTATTTGTCCTTTCCATAAACAGATCTCAGGCTTACATACCCTGGAGCAACAGACCAGATTTTGGGGACCAGGAAAGAATGGCCTTTGTCAAATGAATACATTCATTCAATTCTACCAAATTCCATACCAATTTTGTCAAGTTATAAATCTTTAAGAGATCTTTGTGTATGCTGAGCATTGTGTGCAACTTGCTCACACTTAATGGCTGAGGTCTCTGGAGATCATCTTCTCTGGGTGTCTTTAAGGCCCTTACTGACCATGGATCACATTGCAGGTTTATTTCAAAGGAAAGGAGTTTTAAAAGGCACTCACAGACGCAGCCAGACCCAGGAGTGTGGCCACGGCTGTCTGTCATACACCACTCCCTCAGCACAGTTGCACATACAGCCTGTGTGTCTCCCATAAAAAGTGTGGTGTTGAGAATGCTGGGAAAGCAAATTTCTTGTGCTGAAATAAATCCCAGCCCACCCCCCAAAAAAACCCAAACCCACTGTGAAATCACCCCAACCATCTTCCCTGTTCCCTACAGCCCCTTCCTTCAACATCAGTCTTCCAAGAGAGGACATTGAAAAGGAACATAAAATCAAAGCTTTGAGGAGCTACTGCATAGGTAGCAGGTCCTGTATCATAAATGAAACAGGGCTGCTGTTGGAAAGACAGCACAGAGCACTTGATAATGCAGAGAACACAGAAGCAGACATTTCAAGTGTTTGAGGAGTATTAAAATTTCAAAGAATTTTAGATACAAATCCAGTTAGAGTACTACAAGTAATGAATGCAAGCAAATTAAAATATACATATATTCTGCAATATCTAAACACAAAATACCTGAGCAAAGGGAGCAAAAAATTACCAGAGAAGAAACAAACTAGCAAATGCACAGGTCTCCACCTCACAGCAGGCTGTTCCCAACACTGTGCTCCCTAACACTTGTTTGAATTCCATGCAAAAAAAGATGCATCTCATTTGCCTTGGAAGCTAATGTGCAGCCTGCCATGCCATTGACAACCTTTTAGTCCCATCTCACTTAAATATAATTTTCCTTTTCTTTTCTTTGATTTTAGCTTATCCTTTTAATTATTTGTTACACCATGAAAAAGAATCTATACTACAGTAGAGGGGCTTAAACTTATTGTTACAAGTGGTCTGCTGAATAAAGACATGTCTATGTTATAAACTAAATGATTTCTCTGCATTTACAGAGTTAATATATACCTGTATTTGGAGACAAGCACCAGCTTCCCTACTTAGTCCCACTTCAGCATGGTTTGCTGGAACTGGCAAGATTTATCATTTCTCAATATATTCATTGCACTCTAAAAATATTTTGGTCAATCTTGACATCAGTTTAACACCACAGCATTCTCGGTCATACAGCTTCTCACTTTTGAGTCATACTCAATTAAAATAAATCTTAGGCAACTCTCACTCTGTATAAACACATTCAGGCTATTTAGCAAAACAGCTGCTGCTGTCCCTAGGTGTCATGGGGGGCAGTGGGTATTGCTTTAGGTAATGCTTCCTCAGAATTAACTCCCACAGTTCAAGCAGGGGCAGTGACCTGGGGCAGAGGGGTACACAGTGATGGAAGTGGAAGTTGGTGCCTGTCCTGAAGGGCTTTGGGAATGGATTTCTACCCAAATCCACATAATTTTTAAATGTGTATGTACAAAGAGTTATTTAAGATCCCTAAAAGGTGATCTGTGCAGCGCCGCCACCACTCTTTTACAGGCTGTGGCCATCACTGCATTTCCACAGAATCATAGAATGGTTTAGGTCAGAAGAAACTTTAAAACTTGAAATTCCTTCCTAATATTAATTCTGCGCCTGCCCTCTTTCAGTTTGAAGCTATTTCTCCTTGTGAAAATATCAGCCTCTCCCTGCAGCATACCCTCAGTGAGATGTGATTAGAGATGTTGGATCTGCTTTCTGGGCTTGGCTTTAGGCAGCAGCAAGGCACAAGTTGCTCAGATCAGGGCTGCACCTGCACAGGTATAGCTGCATGTAAGAAATTTCAGACACCAAGGTCCTATTTTGACAATCCAAAACATCCAAACTAATGAAAACAAAAGTGGTAACTTTCCAGGTATGCTAGGTTCAGAAATCAGTATTCAGGAATTTGATTTTACAACAAATGCACTGAGGAGAGTACTCACTGTAAGGGGCATAGGCTCATACTTTCATGTATAGCTAAGGTTAATGAAAATGATAAAAGATATTATTTCTTTTTCAATATTCAGAACACATAGGAGAAAAGATTGTACAAACTCAGCTTTAAAGCAGCTGTTCTCCTCATCAGAATCAGAAATCTGAACATCTCTTGATCTCATGCAATCAGAGGGAGTAGCAATATAATTAAATCAGGCCACACATTTAGCAACTATATATGGATTTCTGGAGCTAACATTAAGATCCTATTTTTAAAAGCTGTGTTTACAGATATCCCAGACTGCTAGAAATAAAGACCTTTTAAACATAACTCCTTTTAATCCCTGCACTTACTGCACTCATTTTAAACAGTATTGATGCAAATAAATTCATCAGAAAATTATACTGGCAGCTTGATATGCCATGGGAATTACAGCACTAAAATTAACCATAAAAACCAGTGCTTCACAAAAATTGCACTGCAGATAGTCATGAATAAAAGAAGATTGTGACTTACAAGAAATATACAACCCCTCCTGCTGTTAATCTGTTCCATATTTGATCACTGAGCTTGCATTGCAGTTGAAAAATATCCTGGGGGACTACTTAGTGTACAGCCTAATCCAGCCATCCACCCCCTGCAAAGTACAACCTCTTGTGGTTTTGTTTCACTAGGAGTTCCTCTGCAGCTCCAATGACCCAGCTCAGTTTCACCTCCAGCAAACAGGTCTGAGCATGAAGAAATAGCTTCTGTGGCCAGAACTGTGCAGAAATATGTAATTCTGTACCAGCATAATTGCACTAGCTGAGCTAATGGAAAAAACATATTTTGTCCAGTTACCTTCTAGGCATGGCTGGAGTTACTCCATCTGCAATCTGAATGGATTATGTGGTCTTGTACCTCTGACATTGCCTTGGCATATTTTCTTGTTCTTAACCCTTCATTGGCAGTATTACAGCTACATAACAGCTTTGTTCAAACTCCAAAAGTTTATCACTTCTGTTAAACCATGTTTTTCCTGACATTAAATGTTTTTTATTTCCACTAGACTTTTCCCACCAGTAGGGATGTTACAGTATCCTTTATCTTCAGTTAAAGCAAAAACATACCTTCCCTCTGAAAAGTCATCAGACCCAGAGCTTCTAAAAATCATCTGTCAAAATACTAATCCTCTTTTCCTGGGCTCTATTAACCACAGTATGCCAGGCTATGAGCAGTTATAAAATACCACGCTTTTACAAGCCTGCACCAGCAGGATCCACCTCTGTGAGGATGTCTGCCATGGGGAGTTTGGGATGGAAAAGAAATGGCCATAAACTGTAGCTAGGGGTACATGTGTGTGGGGAGACGAAGTCTGGATATGTGAAGAATCATAAAGATCGTAAACTAAGGCATAGTTCTCCCTGATCAGCATGAAAAGACTCTGCATGGGCTGCAATTTCCCTCTGAGAGAGCTAGAACTGCCTGAGATAGCTCACAGGTTTATCACTTTGGCCATCAAGCAGGGCACTCCAAGTCCTGGATAAGACCAGCAAAGAGCCACAGGGAAGAACAGAGCATTACCAGCGTCAGCCAAGATCCTGCTCCATGGGTTGAGGGCTGACACCATGGCTCCTTATCTACCTGCATTATCACTGAGACATTGCTCTTTACACCTTCAATTCTTCTCTTCCACTGCTTTTCTTGTCCCGAGGCCAATCCCTTATGCCCTATCCCAAACAACATCTCTTTAACACAATTATAACTCCACCTAATTTTGAAGTTCCTAGTCTTGTACAATATGTACAAGTGAAGTCAAATTCTACATCCTGAACAAGATGCACAAATTTCTTAAATAGTAACTCACAAATTGTAACTAGGGACCAAGTTAATAAAATCCCTAAAGAAGGGAACACAAATTTTAAGGACACTTTTACCTGCTACAGAAAATCCAGTGTTGAAACCTGACTATAAAGGCCTGACAAGAGATGCTGCACTAGGAATGAGGGTTAGGAAGGTTAAATTTAAAATAAAAAAACATGATTACACACTCCCAGATGCTAACACCAATCGATAGGTGACAGTAGCCAACAAAAATAGCCACAAATACAGCCAACATACCCTAGAGAACAGAGAAGTAAAGCAGCTCCAGACAAGGCTTACAGAGGAAGGACTGGTGACTTCCAAGGATCCCACTACAGGCCAGGGTTGAAAATACACATGGATTTGCAGGTGATACACCAAGACCAGCCTCTGGAGCACAGTCAGGAATTCTGACCACCCATCATCTACTGTGCCAGCAAGAAGCTTTTGGTCCAAGCTGTGACATGACCTGGGTTGTTGATGCGGCGTTTGTAATTCAAGATCAGTGGGTTGGCCACCATTACTACAGTGCTTGGATTTTCATCTTCCTGAAAAGAAAGTTGAATCTCCAGAGAACATAAACATCTCAATCTTTCTGGGGCAGGGGAAATTGGATTAATTTTTTAGAAGTAAATAATAATAATAATAATAATAATAATAATAATAATAATAATAATAATAATTTCTTACCACCTCCAGTTGGGGTGTAAAAGCTATTTCAAGTGATTGAACAACTCATCCTTGTGTGAAAATCCATTGTGAGAGGAAGCTACAAGCCCAACTGCAACATGGATTAGGGCCTTACAAGTGCTAGATTGAGCAGGTATCAATCACAGTGAAAGGTGCTCCTGCACTGAAATTTACTCAGTTCTGGGGAAAAAAAACCCAAGAGTGAACTGGCTTGTTTAGCTTTGGATGCTGCAGAGAGGAATGACTGTGCAGCGAAGGTTTTTGAGCTGCACAAATCAATTTTACGTACGACTACTTGAGAATGCCAAAAGGACTTGTTTCTTCACAAAGCTTAGTTTATATTTCTGCTTATAATTTATACTTCTGTTTTTGATTTCTCACAACGTTTGTGTCCTTTTTACAGACCCCCCTGCAAGTCTTTATTTACTAAAGCTTTCCGAGTTTTGTTTTTGTTCTAACGTTTTTGCCTTCTAAGTTGTTTTTTTTATGATGTACCACACTGAGTGCTATAACAGCCTGTGAGGGATAGTTTCTAAGAAGAATAAATTATGGGCATTAATACAACAAAGCACAGAGCTTTTGAACATTTGGTTTCAACGTGCAAAGATTCTCTTTCATATGAGAATCATGTTGAGGATTTATTTCTAGGGGACTTTTTTCTGCTATTAAGATCTAACGAAGCAGTATTCTACTGAAGGCTTGTTTTTTTTCCCTTGCACACTCAGTCATGGTTATTGCAGAGCTCTTCTGCTGTTTCTCATTTTACTGCAAGGTACCTACGTGCATATGAAAGGTACACTATGCAGGGTTTGCTTTCAAGTTTTCCATTAAGTGGGGAGAAGGAGGGTACAGGGGTTTTGTTTGAGCTTCTTTGGTGGAGAGATTAAGGGAAGGATACGGAAATCAGGGGCAAAGTAATTCTTTAAATAAATCCAGATCTCCCCTTTGTAAACACATGCCAACCAAATATACAAATTATGGCAAATTGGTTGTCTGTGTGCACAACTGGGCTCATGCTAAAAACTAAGAACACTGTAAGCATGAGTTAGAACATTTATTTGGTCCTCCTTGAAAAGTCTTCCTTTCAGTAGGTTCAATCCTGCAACGTAAGTAATTTAGCTCTCATGAGTAGTCCCATTGACTAAAAGCAGGGCCTGGATTTACAGGGTCACCTAAACCAACAGAGGAGTTTTGAATGCAACATTTTCCCATAAGTCACTTCCCATTATACGCTTTTGCCACCTGGACTCCATCTCCTTAAATCTGCTTTATTGGTCCCATATGCCTTTATTCCATGAAGTGCTCGAGCTTTGAAGGAATGGAAGGGACACAAGCAAGCACCAAGCAGCTTTCCTGAGCTGAAGCTGCAGCCGCACTCCCGATTAATGCCTCCATTCATAGAGCTGTGTCCCCACACTGCACGCAGGGAACAGCCTCCCACTTGTAGTGGCCAAACGTGCTGGCTTTCTCTTCCAAATCTGCTCACAAAATCCACTGCGTCATGGCTGCCTCCAGCTCGCAGCTCTGTGCCCATGTCCCATGGGGTTGGTTCCCCCCTGGTGCCCAAGAGCAGGATCTCACCTGCAGCCCTGCAGGTCTGGAAGCTGGCAGCCCCCAGCTGGAACCACCGCCCCTTTCTTGTACCAGCTATAGCTCCCATTTGCCTCCCACTGGATTTAATTTAGTTCTTCAAAAGGCACAAAATACTTTTTGCCCCCCTGATTTTGGTTGGATCTGGTTTCTGGCTGTTTAGCAAACTGACTCACCAGATCCAGCTGAGCCTCTGGGCTGATTCTCAGGAATCCCCAGAAGTGGAGTGGGAGGAGGACAGGACCACTACATTCAGAAACCCTGTATTAACTAATTGTAGAATCATACATGCATTAGGGAAGAGAGAGACACGGCTCCATCTATCCTTCTGGCTGCATATCTCCATACACCTTCCCCTTTTTGTCTGCATTTTACAATACAAAAAATGTAAGAAAATATTTTGGTGTGTATTTCCTGAAAACAATGGCAGTTTTTGGACTTGGACCGATTTTTAGCCATACCTAAATGTATTTCAAAGCTGGCATGTTAGCTATACATCTACTTTTAAGGTAAAGATGCAAACAGTTTGATGATATCATACTCCAGGTCAAAAAGTGGGGGCTGGGAACCGCAAACTTTGCAATGTTTGACTTGAACTCAAGTGGAAACATCTGAAGGTTTTTGTGGGTGTTTGAACTTCTCAGTGACAGGAATCAAGGTAAAAGAAACTTGATTGTTTCTTTCTATCATGTTCCAGCCTTGGTACAAAACCAGGAATTCATTAATTACTTCGGACACCAGTGGGATTGGATTGGCAGCAGCAAGGAGCTCTGAGCTTTTGCCTTGTAACTGCTGTGCTGAAACACTCCTGTGTGTTTCCTTCCTCACGACATGTCTCACAAGGAGATTTACGGCTGTGTTTTACCCACGTGTCAGCAAGCCAATGCATCAAGATTTACAGCAGAAAATTTGGAGACTTATCTTCAGCTGAATTTTCCCACCAATGGCTATTATAATTTACAATGTGTTTGCATATTTAATTAGTTGTATGATGAGATTAAATACTAGAGAAAAGTGGACTAGATGAAGGAAGCAAGTCAATGGCACTGTATCCCTTCCTATCCCTGCAAAGGGTAAGCAGGATCTGAGTAATGAGATCAGATTTTTTAGCTGCACCATGCTGCTCACAAGCAGCAGCAAGTAAGTGTATAGGAATACCAAGAAATGGATGTTTATTTGCATGTCCTGAGGTTTTGCTTTAGTTCTTACAGGATCCCTTACCATCAATGCTACTTCTGTCAATTCCTTTTCAACCGGACTCCCAAACATCCCAGCAGAGACAAGGACCCATACAGTAAATTTAAGGTGGTGATCACTTGCTTAGCCACCTATCACTAAACAAAGTGAATTTCTCCAGAGATGATTGGTTTTGTTTTAATTTTGGCTCCTTTTTTGATTTTGGCAGTCCACATGCACAAGGCAGGGGTCTATGAGACTGGAACAGAGAGAGGTAATGCACTTGTGATGGGATGCCAAGGGGCAGGTGAGAGCTGAACACCTCTATTTTCTTTACATCTCCTAGCACTGTATTTCTTGACAGCTCTCAGCTGCTTTCATGGCATGGATTCCAGAGAATGAACAGCACAGCAAGGAGTCCCTGCAGGTGGCCTAAGCAACACAATTTGCTTTTACAGAGACGTACTTTTCTCTCAGACCTTTTTTCAGCCAACAAAAGCTCAAATCCAGCTAAGGTGATGTCAGCTCCTCCCTCTCATTTTCTGGCTCATGCCTAGAGAATAATCTTGCTCCACATTTTCAATATGAAACCTTTCATTAGGGTTTTGACCGTTTCCAGTTTAAGTTGTTGCAACCTCTTCCATGTAGCCAGAAGAGCACATAAAACTCAGACACCACAGCAACCTGCCAAGTTGTGTTCAGCTGCATTTCTTGCTTCCATTTGGAGTTAGCTGTTATGGATCACAGTATTGAAATAAACATATGCCAGGCTGCATTAATAAAGAGCAGTTGAGTTTAGAAAACTCCAAAAAGCTCTTCATCACAGGTTAATTTCAGGTTTCAGATTTTTTTTATTCATCTCAAAGTTCCAGATCCATTATTCTCAGTACCACTGCTGATTCTTATCACTACTTTTGGCTCAAAAGATGAAAACACCTCCAGATTCAGCCTGCCGTGCCTCTTTCTATCAACCCACCCCAGAGAAAAACATTTACTAGAACAAGCCTAGAGAAGATTGGCACAAATTAACAAGTGACACCACCCGTCCTTCTTCCACTTTCTCTTCTTGCCTCACTGACAGTAATTTCCACACAAATTTTAGCATATAAACATCTTTCTGCAAAAAACACATTTTACCTTTTACAAGGTGTCACCTTCAGAAAACACATAATTACTACTGAAGTAGAATTTTGCTGTTTGAACT
Source organism: Buphagus erythrorhynchus (assembly GCA_013400855.1). Taxonomy (NCBI): domain Eukaryota; kingdom Metazoa; phylum Chordata; class Aves; order Passeriformes; family Sturnidae; genus Buphagus; species Buphagus erythrorhynchus. The sequence continues at coordinate 117,023 of VZTT01054251.1, read as the reverse complement.
GACAGTCCTCACACAACTTCCAGGGGACCAATACAAATTTCAGAAGTAATATTAAGCCCAAATATACTTTAAGAGATGACTTTTTCAGGTGTCTTCCTCCATTTTAAAGGATTTGTAGAGCACAATCCCAAGTTTCTTGTTTCTTTCCCAAGTTACCTGCAAGGCATTCAGGAATTCTTGGTGCACAACAAAAAGCCAATTTAGGTATAAATTAAATACATGCATAGTAGAAATAAAACAAGTAATAATTTTTTAAAACTAATTATTGGAGCATGTACTCTCCAGCAGAGTTTCACCCATCTATTAATTCAGCTCATACTTTACCAATAGGTAAAATTAGCAGGATCAATGTGGAACAATGCAAATAAATAACAGCAATAATACAACATCGAGAGGGTTCCAAGAGTGCTGCCTCACTCTTGCAAAGCAGCAGTCTAGTCTCTCTGATCCCTTATGCTTTTGCCATTCATCTCAGGTTGGACGTAAGATGAAATTGTTAAATCAGAGGCTGGGGAGGATGCCAGACTTCCAAACCCAGGCTGTGAAAGGCCCCCTCTGTCCATTGCCGAGTTTCACAGGGACTGCAGACAGCAGATCTGAGACAGCCTTTCAGGCCTGTCTTTATCAGTCAAATCTCCTCCTGTGCTCTGGAGGAACCCCTGGAGAGACTTCAGCCCCCCAGTTGTGCTGGTGCAAGGAGGCTTGGCTGTGTGCACTCCCTCCAGCCAGACCCCAGGCTGCCAAACTTCCCCTTTACACAGACCAGCTCTCAGGCAGCACCAGCCTACCTCTGCTTGCAGGACTTCTGATTCTTGAAAATGTTTTGATATACAGAAAAATAAGATATTTGTCAAGAGGAGAAATTAAGCCTCTTTCAGTTTTATTACACTCCTTTTGTTTTATAGGTATGCTTTTTCTTTTTTGTTTGCTTTGCAAAAGACATTATAATATAATAATCAACTGGAAGGAGTTTGCTTTTGATTGCTTTGGATGAACTGCCTTAGACAGACTGTGTCTGAAGTAGAAAAGATTAGTCCTGTATTTATTAACATGCCACAGGCTCAGGGAGAAAAGGGGGGAGTAATCCCTTAAAAAGGGCTGTTTGTTATAAAACCCACCACAAGTAATCAATATACCCCAAAAGAGCAAAGGCAGTGATGGAGCAAACCCTTAATGTGAACCAGACCGAAAACACGCAACAATCAGCTTGATGGGTGAAGTAGTGATTTGGCAAATGTTCTGACATTTCTTGCCATGGGATTTCCGGACAGTCATGGTGAAAGTAAGTAAACATGCCTCATCAGAAATAACATTAGCAGCAGGCCCAACAGTAACACACAGCTGGGCTGTTCATTCAGAGCAGGGATTCCTTCCTTTACCTGATACTACTAAATCTTACCCTCCACATGGGGCCACAGAGCAGCTTGGATATGAATTTTACATCAAAAATTCACTTCCATCAATGTACTTCTGAGCTGGAGGGGCAACAATGTCATTGCCAAGTTCACCCTTCATGACAAAACCAAGAGGTTCCCTGAATTAATCCATATCCATTATGAATGTTTGGGGAAACATTCCAGGAGCTGGCACTTTCTGTCTCCCCAGCTCATGCACTTTCCATTACACAAAGAAATTCTATATTTCAGCAACAGGATTACCCAGGCCTTTCTGGGGAATTTTAAGCCAAAACAAATTCCTCGGCTAGAAAACAAGAGTAAGAGGGTTAAAACATATTAAAGGTTTTAAAAAATTGAAAATATGAATTGCTATTCCCATGTAGCAACTGAATCTTGACTTTTTTGTTTGTATATCATTGAAGGAACTCCTCCCATCTCTGGGGAGCATGAACTGTGCAGAATGGAGAGAAGCAGAAAAAGGATGTCTCATTTTGTCAAGAGATGCATTCAGTCCCTCAAAAAGGAATATAATACATAAAATCACTTAATAAATCTAAAGCTCAAGAGCAACTAATCAAGGGTTCTTTCAATGTCTACAAACTCAGATGATCTCCTAATGCCCAGCTCTTCTTTCTGATTAGCTACAAAGAGATGTGAGCTTTTTGGTGACACCAAAATTGGGGGGCAATTTTGAGACAGTCCCCTAGCCTGGAAATCAACAAGCAGCAATTGTATACAAAGGTTGGGACTCTTGGATAAAACATCAGTTCTCATGGGGAACATTCCTGCATTAAAGTCAGTGTTTGATTCCAAAATTTGATATCTCCAAGATGGTAAGAGAGATTTCAAGAAAACAAGACCATCACTCAAAGCGTGACAGAGGCTGTTACAACATCATCTCCAACAGGCATTAACACTGAGTTTTAAACACTAAGTGCTGGGGTTTGATGCAGCTCCAGGAAAGTGCTATGCTAAGCTTCAGAGAAGATGTGCTAAATTTGGAATATTGTCCAAAGAGAAAACCAGTTATATTCACCAAAAGTCCATCTAGTTTTTTACAATGACCCTAAAACAAGCAGATTTAACAAGGTGTGGCAAGTAGCCACTGACTTGACTCGAAGGTCATCTGTCAAATACAAAAAGTGATCAAGTACTGAGAAGCCACATGCTGTTGAACAAACAGCACAAGGCTGAAGGAAGCTTGAAGTATGGCTGAGGGACAACCTCCTGCCTAATGCAGAAGGAGGTCTCAGGTGCTTCTATGCTACCGAGGACCTGATCAAGACAGGAATCAGTTCTGTGTTGTAAAAGACATCCAGTGTAGGCCAACAATTCTCCTGCACTTTTTAGTATATTCATATCTCTGAAACAACCAGCTTTAGCATGGTCTTAGGGTATCACCATTATCACCTAAATGCAAAATACATCACCCAAAATGTACTCCAGGTCACCCAGACTAGGATAGATTCCCACTGCCACTCTGTCTGTCCTCTGGTCAGATGATGATTCATCTCTGTTGCTCTGGCTCATAAGTGTCCTGTTCAGGTGCTTTCTGCATAGGTCTTCATGCTCTAGATCCTTGTTTCAAGCAACATCCACCACAGCAACAAACAGATGTTCTCACACCCTTGCTTCATCTGCTTCCCACATCAATACCACACAGCAAACCCAGGCAGAGAGCTGTTCTAGATCAGAAATGTCGAGCCAGCTTGCTCTCAGACACATCCATTTTGCAATGCTAAATGCTGCTGAGAAGAAAGGGGCACAAAACACAGAACACCCTTGCTGTTCAAATGCTGCAGAACTGCATATCAGGGCTCCAGGACCAGCTGAATCTTCCAGGTGCTGCCAGTGATACTGACAGCACAGCAGCTCAGCATAGTCCCTGCATACAAATTCCTGACTTCTTTATTGTGGAGCACCATTCAAAGCTTCTCTGTGGACAAGATCAAGAAATGTCCTTGCAGTGATGTCCAAGCAGCTTCCAAAATATCTTCACAGCATCACTTGCAGATGAGACACAGGGACATTAACAAACTATTTCTACTTCATTTAAGAGCCTATCTTAAGACTTGAAGAATGCCACTTTCAAGAATATATGGCATTATAAAGCACTACTACCACAGTCTGTAACAGGCACTACCAGAGACTGGCTGTACTGGATGTGTGCAGCACAGACCCATTATCTTCAGATGAACCCATTAAGACTCAGCAGCTCTCCTAATCAGAGCTGGGCATTTCAAGCTGAGTGCTGAACAGAGAAGTTAAAAAATGACCTTTTCTAAAAATTATAGCTGAAATGACCTGGTAGCATCTCATAATAATCCTGTCTATGGAGACAGAAATAGGATCCAGCTCTCCAGAAAAAGATTGAGCTGATTTGAGCATGACCAGATTTCTCCTGCAGCCCCATTCTGCACTCCAGACACTGTGTTGAGATTGTCTCATCATACTTGAATGCCAAGGTACTGCATAAAGTTGCCCAGATGGTCTTATATCCATTCAAATGTACCTTATTTATATTCTCCAAAGAGAGTGCTTTGTGGTTTGTTTTATTTTAAAATTATTTTAAAAGACTGAATTTGAAGAAGAGCAATTCCTAGTGTGCTGATGATGTGTTGCCTCCTTCATGGTTCAACAGCAGTACTGGAACACGTCCGACTCGCATGAGGTAAGAGATTGGCAACCAGAGCTGTTGTAGGCTGTCATCCCTTTGGTAACTCATACCTACAGAGGAATAAAACAAGTATTTTCAGCAAATGGATACGACCTGCTGGCCAGCAGTGAGACTCCTGAACCTCTGGTTACAACCCAGTGGATTGTGGCTCTAAATTATTCTGTCTAGTCATCTTTGCCCATTGTTCCTTGATGCCCAGCTTTTCTTCCTTGTTGCTACTGCCTCTCAGATCTTCCTTTGACTTTATGGCATGTCACTGGTTCCCTTTCACAGTTCTTGATCCATTCGCTTTACCTCCCTCACTCCCTGGGCTAGCTTAGCTTTTTATTTCATGTTTGATTCACTTCCATTAGAGGTCTGTCCATGCCAACAGACTTCACTCTAGAATGCCTGGGCCCGAAGTTCCCTTCTGCTGCCTCTGCCCTGGGGGCAGTGACTACGTGAACTGCTTCAGCCTTGTATCAAGGTGCTAACTCACAGAAATTCACAGGGCTTTGGTTTCACCATGCTGGAGTCTCTTCTGGAAATCAGGCAAGGACTTCTAAATCACGTGAATGGTTTGGCCAGTTCTACCTCTCACATCCAGTGAAAAATGTATCTTTCAGTATTTCAGGCAGATGTTAGTAGATGATTCAGGGAGCAGATACACATGGTTGCCAGCCATTGAGTTGAAGAAGCCCCAGAGAGTCCAAGAGATGATAAAGTTGAGCAAAACTGAGAGTTAATCCAAAGCTTGTAACTTGTTCTCAGCTCCCCTGGGAACACACAACACACACTGAGCAATGGATTCCAAAATATTAAGAAATAAGCTAGCGTGTAAGAAAAATAAGGATCTCCTGTTGAATTAAGGAGTTAGGTCATTAATGCTTGTTCATATTACATTACTCACACTTGAGAGACAAATAACTATCTGTTGCCTCACTAACCCACATATTTATTTGAACAAGTATTTCCCAAGAAGTAGGGAGAAAGAACCATTTCAACAGAAAAGTTCTATATTATGGTCTTATCATAA
>VZTT01054251.1:72596-106716 GCA_013400855.1 Buphagus erythrorhynchus | reverse complement strand
GCCTACAAATTTAAGGCATGCAGTACTTTGGGGACATTTTATTCTATAATTATACTGAGAAATAAAAAAAAAAGATAACAATGAAAAGTCTGCATTAGAAATGCATACATGTATTTTAGCATTACATATTTGCCCTACACTTATGTGTGTTCTAATGTTTATACCAAAATTAATTTTCCAGATTTTGACTGCTTTGCATATTTTTAACAACACATTAATTTCTACTTATATGTGTAATGTGCATTCTTGCAGTATTTGGATAATACCCCACCCAAATAAAATATCTTTCCTTTTGCTTTAAGAAGAGTGTGCTATAAAGCAGGAGTTTTAACCAAAAATCAGAACCCAGATCAAAAGCAACTGCATAGGTTACAGGCAACCTATGAGGTTTGAAGGTGGAGAGAACAGAGAGATTAATCCACCATCCAAGTATCAAATTTTAACTTGAATCTATGTCAGGTTACAACTTTGAAATAGTCATCAGTTTTTCAGGAGAAGACTCAAGGTAAACCTCAGTTGGTGAGATCTTTGGCAGGCAAAGATCTCAGTTTCCTAAACCTTCTGCAAGTGCTGGTCACATCCAGGGAGGCACCACAAGAACTTCACGGACAAAACCAAAAGATTAAAGAAACCACGAAAACAACCATAGCAGTGAGGTCCCTGCACTGGGGAGGGCTGAAGCATCCCATAATCATCCCCTCCAGACATTTGCCAATCTGCTGCTTACAAGCCTACAAGAAATGAGTTTTCACATCATCATTAGGTGCCTGTTAGAATGCTTTTCATCTTAATATTCAACAAAAATATTTTTTCTTGTGAATAAAGCTAATCCTTCCCTTCCCAAAGGAAATATCAAGAACTGATAAACATTTTTTGTTGTAGCAATATTTTAGGTATGTGCAAGTTCCTCCCTCAGACTTCTTTTATTCTAGACCAGGAATATTCAGTTCCGTTTGTGTATTTTCTTATATGCAATGTTACCTCTTGTTTCCATCTGCCCACTTACTTCTTAAAATATGTTGCCCCAAATCACTGGCACTCAATAGGACAATTACTTTCACATCTTATATTAAAAAATTCCTGTTAATCCTTTACTTTTGCGATACTATCAAACTGCTCACCTCTGGGCAACCAGATGCTTTTTTTTTTACTGCACCATACAAGATGGGGAGAACTACTTGCTTTCATGCACTTTTTTTCCCCCGGAGTTCAGTATTTCACATTCATTCCTTTTGAATTTCAGTTTGCTTTTTTTGACTCATCTGTGCCACCTGCCAAATTATTCTGATTTCTGAGCACACTTACCAGTTTGTGAACANCAAATACACTAATGGATTTTCTGAATTAGGAACATGATGTAATCTCAGAAACTGCATTAGAAAAAGTTTTTTTAGATTCTCCCTCTCCCTCCCCTATCTTCCAATTTTCTGTTGGCAATATCTTCACTATATATTCTCAGCATGTATTTAAATAGTTCACTTAAAGTCATACAGCAAAACTTCTGATGGCAGAACTCCTGTACTACAGCTCTGCCTCAGTTCTGTGCCTGGATCACTGAACAATACGTTTTTCCTCAGCCTAAGAGTGTAAATCCACATCTCTGAAAGTAGAAACTACACCAGTCTAAATTATCCATGACCTCATTTTTAAAACACAAATGCATCTGCCTTCAATCTCCCAAACAATGTCAGCTTTCATTGCTTATTAGCCCAGGTCTCCCACAAACACCCCTGGCACTGTTACATCACTGCTTAGCCAAGGGAAAAACACCTCAAAATATTTCCATTGAGCTATTACTTGCTGTCTCACAAGGAGCACTGAGCTGAGCTGAGCTGCACACATGGTTAGTACCCAGAACACACTCAGTACCTCATTCAACCCAGGCTTAGGTGCTCCTCTGGCACCTTTAGCTCACCTAAGCTCCAAGAGTTCGCAGTTATCACTAAAAGGAAACCCAGGGGGGCTTCCCCTGACACTGCAAAGCAGCAGATCTGGAGAGGCTGCAGGGCTGCCCAGGGCCATTGTGTCTGAACCCAACCCAAACGGGCTCCAAGTGAAACGATTAGCACAACTATCCATGCAGTATTAAAAGGATATGGTGTTTGAATAACAAAATAAGTATATGCATATTACAAAATACCTGAGCCTATTATCTTTCTAGTCTACAAATAGCTTTTTATTCCAAGAACTACAGGATTCACCAGCAGGTATAGAATATAAAAGTATTTATTAACTTTCATGAAACAGAATATGGCTTTAAAAAAGTTTTCTTGGGTCCCTCTTGAACTTTCTCTTTGCTCTAAGAAGGAGAATCAGTCTCTCATAAAATTTGTGAAAATTGATTAAAAAATTATTTAACCCAAATGCAACCATCTTAGAGAATGTTATGGGAACTCTGGGAAACAGAAGCTAACCAGTACATGGAAATAAAACACTGCCTCTACACACATATAAAGAAAATAGATAAAAAATGGCAGAGATTATTTATCTCTATTATTAAAACTTTTTAAAAAATAAAGTTTTTAAATAAAACACTTCCTAGGTGTAAATAGTACACTGCATAAAACACAGCTGAAGAAATTTAAATGTATCCATCATTTAAAGGCCCAGACCTAGTTTAATCTACTGATGTACTTCTCCTGTGGATTTATGACTGATCCTGCTTTCAAACAAATCAACCCTCAGGAGGAAGAAATACGTATTTTTAATATTTTAATTTTTAAACTTTTCAGAATTATTTTTTAAATTTTAGCAAACATCTTTCAAAAGCATATTCCAATGTAAGCTTGAAGAAAAAAACCTGCCTCTGTCAAAATAATTCACAAACTTTATTGGATTTTTAAAAGCCTGATTACAGGACAAAACATGCATTATGTATTTTGCTAAAATTCCAAAAACAATTGCAGAACTTAATCATATTAAAAGGCTTATGTCCATAATAAATACCACCAGCTTAAAAGCAGCCTGGAATTTTTCAAGAGTTTTAGTATCTGAAAACTGCAAATGTTCTACATACTGCTCTTTTAGAAGTCTGACATTACTTTGCAATGGTTAAAGCAAGAAACAGGTCAGCTGAAGACTAAAGAAAATCCCTGTCTTCTGAGATCTACACTTAGTTATACAATACTGCTCTAGAAACTGTCACCAAAGGCCTGGCAATTGGCTTTGCTTAAAACATACTCTGCCTCTAACATTCTTCAAAGGATTAAACCATAATTGATTCTGGCAATACACATGGGAAGCGTGATGTGCAGGGGGTTGCCAGTGGACATGGGGCCCTTACATAAAGGGCTGTTTTATTTGTTTAAAATGGAAAAAAGAGTGGGAGGCGTGGAGAACAGTGAAATACAAAATGAGTCAGAATCATAAACCATATTTTTTGAATCAGATTTCAACAACCACACATGCAAAAAGAAGGCTTCAAAGGTAGCAGAGCTTCTGAATTGCTCAGGCAATTCACATATTCTTAGTTCCATAAAAAAAAAAAAGATAGAAGCTATAGTTATGTACATCCTTCTAAGCACTCCAAGAGTACTGCAAGTTGAACTCCAGAGAAGCCATTGGTATCAGTCTGAAAGTGATGGGGAACGGATTGATCGTGCACTGGCTGGACTGTTAGAGAAAACAAAGGGATCCTTTTCCTTTTCTTTAGTATCATGTTTATGTTTATGTTTATGCTTATGCTTGTGTTTCTTCTTCTTTTTCTTGTGCTCATGGTGGTGATGGTGATGGTGATCGCTGTGTTTTGAGGAGTTTGATTCTTTACTAAACACAGAGAGTGGAGCTGCTGAGACAGGGTGCATGTTTATCTCTCCTGAAGATTGTTCCTTACCTAAAAGAATGGACACAGTGGGATTAGCAAATATTTAACTTGCATTGTTTCCAAACATATGGAATTCTGAAATATTATATAAAACCTACATTATCATTTAAACATAAAAACATGAAATCTGTTATGATGCTTGGCCCATTTAGCTTCAGAGAAGGCTCTGAACATGCCACTGAAGTTCCCACACTACTGACCATTTTTAGAGATGGTCCTCCTTTCCCCAACAGCATAAAAGTATCCCAGACAATTAGCAACCGTAAAGAGCCCTAAGACACCTCAAGTCATACTAGCTTCCTGAAATTAATTTTTAAATAGAGTAGGAAGGCCCCTATACCCTGAATAATGCAAATATAACTGCTTGTGAAAATTCTGATCTAAAGTGCAAGACTGGCACAATAAAGTGCATTTTTGGGATGTGAACTGTTTTTAGTCAGGAGGTAATAAAGCTCCCCACAACAACATACAAACCTTTTGGTAGTGGAAAATTAAACTGATTTTTCTAAAAATTGCCTCTTGCAACCAATTTAGCCTGTTTGAAAGATTATACAATGCTTTTTTCCTAAACAAAACCAATTCCCAATAAAGACAACTATACCATCTTTATCAGTATATATTTCACAAGTACACTAGAACTAGTTATATATTGAGCAAGCCTGGTATCTGAACCTGAGGAAGGAAATATGATCCATGACATCTCAATGCAGGAATGACTTTGTCATTCTCTATTTGGCTCATTTGATATTTCATTATTTCAGACAGACTACAATAGCTTCAACAGTAGAGATTAAAGGGCATTATTCAAAGGATACCTTTGTTAAAGAGTGGAAATGCTTGGAAGGTAGGAATACTCAGATTCCTTTATGCAGAAATTGAATCAGATCACTCACACTGAAAGAATGCTTTAAAAACTAGATAAATACAGAAAAGCACCAGCAGATTTTTAAAGGCAACGAATCCTCTAAGTATTACTTAGAATGGATTTTCTTCATTGCTGCTTTAAACATGGGGGTTTTCCCGACCCAGTATTTGGTAAAAATATCCCAATTAAATAACAAGAAATGGTATAATTTGATGTTACTATGCAATTATCTTTTTCTGTATATTTGAAAACACATTTATCTTCCAGTACATCTTTTTGTTTGGCTGGTTGGCTGTATAACTCTAAAGGCAAGAATGATTTGTCTATGGTAATGATTCCTGGAAGCCTAAAGAGACAGCTCCCTGTACTGTGACAAGCAAGTACTGAGAACAATTTCCATGCAATCTTTCTAGCCTCACCCAAAAGATGGAGGACTGATTCAATCATGCATATATATAGGAAAATTTCTAGATGGTTCTGGGTTTTGTTTGTTTGTTTATAAATATGTCTGGAAAAAACAAAATCTACATCTATATGAAGTGTTTAGAAGACAGAATAGAAACACAAAACATTTTAATAGTGAGGATAATCAGTAACTTACTACGGGACATGGTGGAATTTCTACTGCTTGGAGTCTTAAGCAGCAAAATAATGTCTTTCTAGAAATATGTTTGGTCTTAACCACAAGACAGGAATATGGTGCAATATAAAATTCTGTTGAGGTTATGAAGGAGGCTAGTCTGAAGTACAATAGTTTCTTATAAACTTGGAATCTCGAATATAAAAGTATTTTTAAAAGTTTTAATTTTTATGTAATCAGAACTAAGCACCAGTAAGCTCATGTTATCAATGCAAAAATTTATTGTTAGAACTCACAACTTTACTTTTTTATGTATCTTATGGCAGGTAGAGGAGATGCACACCAATTCCAACTTCCACGTGCTGACTTCCATGCATACCTACTACCATTTTTTTATATTGTTGTCTGGAGCCATTCTCAACAATGAAGACAATGTGCAAGTATACTGCATTTGATGCAGAAAGGTACAAGACTGCTTTATTATGTAACTGTTTCCAATAATATTTTTAAAGGAATTCCTCCTCTATCTAGACCTATCCTCATAACCTGAGCTCCTTCCCCTAAAGCATTCAGCGTTTAGACAACTTTATTTAGCAGCTGCAAAGACTCAAAACCAGCCATTAAACAGATGACACAACGGTGAAAAAGGAGTCTATCTGGCTCAGGCCATTAGAAAAGCAAAGGGCGGAGGCTGTATCTCAGAAAATCAAAGCAGGCAGTATTTGACACTGTTAAAATAGGCTGCAGTAGTTACAGGTGAACTGTGGCAGTGACACAAACAGAGCTCCTAGAAACACAGAAATAAAGGTCTTGGCAAAAAGCCTGAAGACCACTGGTTGGTTGTACAGAAAATGTACAAAAGATTACCTGAAGTACAGAAGACATTCGCATGTGTTCTCAAGCTACAGGCATATGATGCATTAAAATACACATGGCAAACTCAACTTCAAATAGAAGAAAAAATCCACACAACATGACACAAACTCTTAAAACTCCTCAGCTCCATTAATTCCAAACAATGGAGTTATTTTTATTTGAAAACTAAACCTGTAAGTCTCGACACTACATTTGTAACAATCTCAAGCCAAAGCTAAGCCTCCAAACTTAAAAAATTTTAACCAGAACTGGTGTAAAATCACTGGTTAGAGTATGCAGGGATGATGTAGCAGTAGTGTCAAGTGAAGAAGGAGGAGGCAACCAACCAGATTCTCCTGACTCTGTTACATGACCTGCCACTTGTGCTAATTTCCTGCAGTTTACAGAACTATCAGCTCTGCTAAGCCAACAGTCTGTAGAATCATCTCATTACTTATTTCAGGTGTGTTATTAAAAAAAAAAATCTGTTTGTTAAAGCAGTTAAACACCACTGACTGGAGTAAGTTAGGGAACAAACAGTAGTTTAAGCCAACAGGACCAAAGGGGTGGTGGTGACCACTTAGAGAGGCAGGAAGATCTTTAAGAAAGGGAGAAATGGGATCCAACTGCAACTCAAGGGCTACTGACACTTAAGGAAACAGTCAGCATTGGTGGTAATATGGAAAAGATGTTAGTAAGAAATGAAAGAATGTCAGTACAAAAATCTGCTTCTACTGAGCCAGCAACAGGAATACATATGCAATTTCTTCATAGAGGTCAATAGTGACTCTAGTCACTTGGGTTTTTAAATGCAAAAATAACAGCTATCCAGAAAATCTCCTCCTACTGTTAAAGAGTGCTTTGAAATCAATAATCAAATATATTGATCCTGGATGATGGCTCCAAAAGATTTATCACAAACTCAGTTATGTGCCAAAATGGACAGATCTATAAAAGCTCTATCAAAAATGTTACAGATCTCCATGCATAAAATTCAGTGTTGAACCTATGGAACCTTTTTTTTCCTTCCTTTTAATTAGTATCTACTTAAAGCCTAAGCCAGGAACATGACAAGTGTAGTTAAGGAAAGCAAGGCTAAATAGAAATTGCCTCACAGGGCAGTAAAATCATCCTTTTATCAACAGGGGTAGCAGGACTCATGCAAAGAGGCACAGAGCACTCCCTCTTCCTGCAGGGAACCCACATCTTCCTGGCACAGAGAGAAGGACTGAAACCCAGGTTTCACAGAACACAGAAACACACAATAAGGGGAGGGCGGGCCCAGAAGCTCACTTCTGAAGTGGTTAGTAGCATTCCTTGGAAGAAAATGCACATACATGTGTCTATCCACATGGATCTCCTCCTGTTTAGGATGTGGAAATTCCAGTGTAATTGTTGGCTTTGTGGTGTTCCAGCTAGCTGGGTAGGTGTTTAAAATTAGACAGGATTATGATCCCATGGGAGAAAGATCAGAATGTTTGTGTACCGTTTGCCCCAGAGACAAATACAAATTCTGTAGATGTCATGAGAGAGAATAAAATATGAAAGCATACATCTTGTACCTTAGTTTTAAAATTAAAGGGATTTGGATCCTGATAAGCTTTAAAGTAACATTTTCTGTCATAATACAAATTGCTGTCAGATAATTCTAACACCCTGTTCACTTAAGTTTTAATACTCTTTGGGGCATTAAGATTGAACTACATTGTTGGGTAAAGTGTCTCACCTATTTTTCTCTTTGTTTTTGAACTTTTACAGTTTGAAAACCTGTAACCCAAGACTTTAACACACTGACAGGCTTTCATGAGACCCTTCATATGGTCCCTCCTAAGTTTCTGATTTTGTGTGAAGACAGTGGGATGCCACAAACATACAGCCTCTGTTTCTTGGCATGGCCAATGAATGTAAAACAACTGGCTGATACAGGATTTTTACAAATTGACACTTGTTTGAAATTTCCCCATTTGCACCCCAATTTACTGAAACATCAGAGAGGGAGAAGACAAGCTCACAAATCATAGCAAAGGCTGAAGCCCATGGGTCCTGAGGACAGGCTGGTGCTGCAGCACCTAACATGGACAGGCTCTGGAAGAGGGAGACGTCGATAAAAGCACACAAGCACTTTGTGTCTCTCCCAGAACCCAAAGAAAGCTTACCAATGAGAAAGGCAATGCACTCTCTTTGCCTAGCAGTTGAACTGCATCTCTGGCTAGCATTTTCTCTAAAGAGAAAACATTCAAAAAAAGGAAAATACCATAGAAACAGTTTCAAAATTATCCCATTTTTCCTTATTTCTTCTTTTCGTTTTAGCATTACTTTGGAAACATCCAAGACACACTATTTTTTAATTTAATGCTGTGTTTATGCATCTGTTGAACCACCAACAAAGTACATAGAAAAAATTACCAAGCATAAATGATTTCAAGTTTCCAGAATGCAATGTCCTGTAATTAGTCTAAAGAACCAGAATTTTCAAATTATACATCTCTGAAAAAGGTTATCAATTTTCTCTCTAGGAGAGTGCCCTTTTAAGGTCCATGGGACAAAAATTAAAGTTTGAGGGTGAAAAGCAAAGGTCTAGTTAAAAAATATAAAACCAGTCAAAGGTTTTCTGAAGATATGCTAAGCAGATCAGTTAATTTGGCACCAACATAAACATTTTAACTAGTTCCAATTTACAGATTTATTTGACTTCAATTTTTTAGTGGCATTTAAAACCAGATAGACAATTCCTTATACCTATACCAAAGGTAAAACAAAAGCATTGTATAAACAAATTGGTGTTTTAATTAAAATACAGTTTTAACTGGTAAAAGGTTTGATTTCCTCATCTGACTTTCAATTAACAACTACACTGCCTTACAGTTACACTAGAATAATAGCTTAACTATGGTGTTATTTTTACTACATTTATTTTAATATTCTAGAACATTCTAGTGAAACCTCTGTTTCTGAAAGAAAGAACATCTAAATCAGGCCGCCAACTCAGAACAATTTGTGCCTCTATCAGTTTCAGGTAGTTGACTTGAAAACTTGCTAGCCTTATTCATCCTCTAGATTTGAGAGTGATTAGTTGTTTTCTCAGAGACAGTCACAGCTACAGTATTATGTTGATTTTATTAAATCAGCCACACACTGATGCAATTCTCATTTCTGTTGTCACTATCTACTATCTAGGGCTTGTGTTTCTATTAAAGCTGCTTTCTTTACTTTAGAGTAAAGCACTGGAAAACACCATTCCTTGTGAAGTGTACTATTAACCAATTTCAGTGAGGCAAATTTATCTACAAACCTCAAAGCCTATGAGCTTTGGAAGCAGTTAAATCTTGAGTAATAAAGTGTAACAGATACTGGACTAATAATATTTGTTATTAAAAGGCATTCTAACAGAACAGTTGTAACAACTTTTACCTCCTTAGAACGTAAAGCAAAAGGTTATCATTGTCAGTGGGGTCCTCAAATTCAAGAAGTGTTCATTTATATATCTGTCTGTGTGCTGATGTTTCCATAGCACTTTTTGGCAGAGAGCCACTAATGGCTGGACTTTGAGGTACTGGTGCACTCACAGTTAACTTGGGTAACTGCAGAAGGCTGGGCTTCTCACACAGCTTGGACTGAATTCCTCTTTACTCCTACATCCAAACTCCAGGGGCAGTGATTTGCACCTCAGGCTTGGATCTGCTGCTGTAAATGTACTGTTTAAACATAATAACTACAGTAGTTTACTTCCAGGCTTTACTGCAGCATATGCAGTATGACCTGTTTCAAACTGGTCAGAAAAAAGTCAATCCAAATAAACCATAATTTCCTGAAAGTGCAGTAACTGAGATAAACAAGACCACAATCCAATCAACATGATGACTGTGGTCTAGACCCCCAAACTTTCATGTACATCTACACTAAACAGAGCAACCACAAAGTCAGCAGCGGCAATTTCCAATGCGACTCTCCTGGAAAAGTGCAAAAGGATTAACAGAATGGCCAAGGAATCTGTTTCATCTCAGTCTGAATGCTCAGGATGTCCTCAAAGCCCACTGCCTCTGACTGCTAGCAGAAAAAGAACTGCCAGTGCACAAAGAGACCATCACTTTATTTTTCCTTCCTTTGCAGAAATAGAGAATTGGATATTGTTTTCTATCAACTTTCAAACCATAAAACTAGTTGGAAAAAGTTCAATTAAGTGTTTATCAGTGATGAGCCATAATGACATGCAACCTCACTGGCAGATCATGCAGGCTACGGCCAGGCATTTATTTTGGAAGCAGAAAAGACCAGGCCAATCAATAACCACTGACAGATACAGCAGAACCTTTTAAAGGGTACTTTTGACATACTGTACTTTCAGATGAGTGAAATATTAAAGAAGGATACCTTTATCTGATTTCACTGAAGTCAACAAAGCAAGACAAGTCACCTTACAGCATGAGAGATCAAATCTATTGCTTACACAAAATCTCATCTTGAAAATCTTTTATCTTAAGATTTAAGTGAAGGGAGCGTTCCTAATATTCTTGATGATTATTAGCAAATAAAATCTGCTCTCACATAAGAAATGTAACCTTGCACAGCCTTGGAGGTTCAAAGGCTACCAAGTTGCTAGCCCTAAGGGCAGATTAGTAATCATCACAACATCATTATTTAGACAGTTCAAAACTAATGTTTTGTTTGTTTTAATTTCTTGATAAAATGATTAGATTCCATTACAGCTGCCAGAGTCCACAGTTCTACTATCATAGTCAGGATGCTTTAGTAGGATTTAAACCATTTATTTTCTATATGAACTAGGACAGGTGCTGTACTTGTAACACTGAAGCTTGTAATCCAGCAAGAGTTGTACTAGAAAACTTTTTTTATTGTCTCACCCTTAACCTTTCATATCCATGGGCAGAACCACACAAAAACACTTCCTTCCCCCCCTCCCCCATCTTTCAAAGGAAAATAATATTTTCCTGGTGTTAGGGAGGGTTACATCAACTTGACCAAACCCAAATCATCATTTGGGGTGGTCTGGGAAATGGAAAAAAAAACCAACCCAACAATCCAGCAAAAAACCACAGATACAACAAGACCCAATGTGAACTTCCTCCTGGCAGCTGTTTTCACATGCTGTGTTGGGCTGATGACCTAACACTTCATGTGACATGTGGGGACATAGCCCACAGCTGGGGGAAGCAAACTGCCGGTGGACTAAGAGCTCGCTCCTTCCAAGCAGGAGTCAGAACTGAGGCAGATTTACTAACAAGACACTGAGACCATTTCAGAACCTGCTGTCAAACTATTTCACAATAATCACTCCCTGAAATGCACTCATCCTCCATCACTGCTGTAAAATCTCACAGGCCCTGTGATTCCTCTGTAAAACAGAACACTCTTATGTGTGAACAATTTTATTTATGTATGCTTTTATTTTTCTCTGTTTCTTCTCAGCAGTATACCATTTCCTAAAGAGAGAACTATCTTTATTTACTCAGTCTGTAATTCATTCATCTCAGCTTCTAAGATAAATGCCATGATTAAGAAAAAGTTGAAATTTTAGAAGCAAAGAATATGTGAAGTTGAACTGTTTCTAACTGTACAAACAAACAAAAAAAGAATAAAATAATCTGAAGTGTTTCAAAATAATGCTTTTCAAAGGCTTACTATTTAAAATGAATTCTGGGGCAAAACCTGGCATTTGTCTCATTTATTAGCTAGGAAAGAAAATGTATTACAGTGTGCTGAATGTCTAAACAACAGAGGTGAGAAGGTCATTTAGGACACAAGTGAGACTTGAAGTAGCTTGTGTGTGCTGTGGGTCCATAAAAGCACCAGTCAAGTGGCCACTACTCCACTCCTGGTCAGATTTTACCCTTTCTGACCCTGTCGAGGTTTCACCTGGAGAGAAAAAAACTCGAGAAAAAGTTCTCTCTGTGAGAACTCCCTCTGGGAGCTGATGAGACCAATTGGAGGCTGGTTTAGTTATTGACAGCCTGAAAGACCAATTGGAGAAAGTTAGTTCTCTCCGTGAACACACATTTTGAAGGAGGTAAGCCGGAAAAGAACTCTTTTTCTTTTCCGGCAGCAGTGCAGGTAACTCCGGCCCGGCCTGGCTCCACTGCAGGCCTGCGGGCCTGGGGGTGGGGGCAGGCCCGGGCCGGGCCCCTGTCCGGGGAGCTGGCATGGCCCGGCAGGGAGGAGGAGGGGTGGCCATGCACAGTGGCCAGAGAGATCCAGGGTGGCTGATGAAAATCCTAGCTACCCCCCCCTCCTTTTCCAGCGCGGCCGAGTTTGTGAAATCTTGGCCCAGCTCCAGCATTGCAACCTTGCTTTTGTTTTTCTTGTGTGAAGTCTTAACTCTTTCCATGCTCAGATAAGACTTACAGAGTTTTTGATCCTCCCTTGAGTGAGAAGGAAAAAAATGAAAAAGCTAAGTTTTCTTTAGATGGAAAGAGAATGAGGAGATGCTGTGAAGATGGCTGAAAATCTTTTTGTAAAATCGTAGGGATGAACTAATATCGCACTGAAAAAATTCCTATAAACCGTGGAGAAAAGGACATGGGGGGTTGAAGTGTTCCATGTGATAAATTATTTGCCTAAAGTACCTGTGTTGAGAATCTTTGCCCCGAGGAAGGAAGGGGATTTGAGTTTTCTGAGAAGGAAGCATGAACAGAGAAAAGAAGATGAAGAGAACTTTTGCTTTGGAACAGTTCATTCTTAAAAGTAATACCCCATGAGTTTAACACGGCCCATAAAGCACAGCTTTGGGAGAGCTGTAAAGATGGGAGGAGCTTCACGACTTTGCAAGTTTTTCCCGGGCGGATGCAAAATTGTGAAAGTGAAGCCACGAGAAGACTGGGTTGTTTTTGCCCCCCTCAAAGGGGCAAATATTAGTATAAAAAAGCCTAACAAATTAACTACATCACACTGCCTCAAACCCGCCAGGGCAAGCGCTATATACTAACCATAGTAAAAGCCACGCCATTTCCCAGCACCGGAGGGACTGAGAACAGCCTGAGTGAGCCGAGCAACCCACAGAAAGAACTCTTCTAAATCTGTCATCTCTTCGGAACAGAAAGAGGTTTTGCTGCTTGGTATTGTTCACTTTTGTGCTGGGAAGTGTATTGCCTGTTGAATAAACAGTTTGTTTTTTTTTTTTCTCCCACTTCTCTCTAAAGAAAATACTTTTTTTTCCCGAGCCGACTGGGGGAGAGACTGCTTGAATCTCTTTCCTAGAGGGACCCCATTCAGAGGTTTCCTCCCAAATTTGCCCTAAACCAGGACAGACCCCCAATGCAAACTTGATCCACAACAGTCCTGGAGCACAGAGCTGGCACACAGAGGGTCCCCTAAGTCCTGTTTGTGATGTATTTGGCAGAATTTTGTTTATCACTTTATATTCCATAGAGTATGTAAATCTAGTGAAAAAATTGTTGCAAAATATCACGTAAGAGTTATAAATACTAATCCTCAGCAGATCAGCTTTGCACTTGCATGCCCTGGATGCATCATTCTTTGTCATAGCAGAAAATGTGATGGCTGACCGTAACATTGAGAACAAAATTCAAAGCAGCTCTGAGAAGTTTAAACTAAAGATACAGGCTCCTAAGCTCATGAGAGTAACCTATATGCAGCCTGCTCCTTTACCCTGTTGAAGTAAGTCAAAAAGCTGTGGGTTTTGCTACTCTTAGATACTCAACAGCAAAGCTGTTCTGGTGGAGTTGGCTGTAGGCATGTCATTAACTGAAGGCTATCTGGAATCCAGAAACTAGACCTCCCTGTGTTTTAATGTCCCCATATTAACTTAATCTCTTAGCTGAGAAGTGACAGCAGTTACCTTTTATAAAAAAAAAAAAAAAAACAAACCACAAAAATCGAAAGAAAGAAATAAACTCCCTTGGTGACTAGAGCATCTGCCAAGGAAGGAAAAATGTTATGTCCAAGGCTCATAATAGACTATGAGCCTCCAGCTTTTGCAGCTACCAAGGCACCAGCCTCAGCAGGATTCTCAGGGCAGCAGCATCCCCCAGCCCTTCTCTTAAATGGGGCCACTGAACTGCCTGGTCACAGAGGAAGCAGGTAAGGTCACCTGCCAGCATAGCTCAGAACCTAGGGTAACTCAAGATGAAACCAACATTCCAGATCCTGCTGCTAAGGTCTATTGCTGTTTTACACTAGGCAGTCACTGGACAAAAAGAAGCAAGAGGGTAATTACTCTGAATTCTAAAGCCAAAACCTTCACTTTTACACAATATAGTACTGCAACCTTAAAATCTTGTTCTGAATCAGAATGGAAGATGCCTCAAAATGCTTGGTACATTGTCACATGACCTCAGCTTTGCTCCACTGGCACATTCTAGAACTGAATTTTAGAAATATTGTTAGAACATTTTGAGACCAACCCTTGAATTTCTTTGCTAGTGACAAAGAAGTAAAGAAGGTGGAAGTTCAACAGTGGAGTTCAACCTGTTTTAAGGTTTCTAAGAAACACTATGCCTAGAGAATAATTTTGTCAAGTATTGCATAAAAAAAGAGATACTAAGAGAAGTAGTAAAAGAAAAGAAGTGCTTGAAATGAAACAATTTAACTCACAGATGCAATCTTTTCAACTTTGGAAAGCCCTTCTAAATACCTTTGAGGCTTTTATGTTTTTTAACTGTTAATGTTAAGTTATAAATCACTAATATTTGAGTGTTTTGTTACCTGAGTAGTCTTGCTATTTTTTTTAACCTTCAAAATTATTATTGTTTAAATGACACATATGGCAAAACAAGTTCTACTAATGCTTACAGGATTCTAATTAAACTTTGTGCTCTTTTAGTCATTCCTTAGCTTTTCACTTTCATAAACATGATTTATACTTGTCTTACTTAGATATGTGTGAAAATATGCATGTATACACTTATCTATGCATCTACTGAAACCTAAAGAAATGTTCTTTTGCCCCCTTTACACAGGTCCTGGAATTCCAGTAACATTTAACACTTACTAATACTGTATGTATGAAAATAAGCAGTAGCAAAAAACAACTCACAACTGAAGTAGTTAAAAAAAATACAACCACCTTGCCTAAAAAGTTACTCATACCTGGTGTGGATGGTCTCTCCAGCATATTCAAATGATGGTAAATGAAGGCTTGGCTATCATGAACTGTGTCCATATCAATTTCCTCTTCCTCTTGAGAGCTTGAGAACTAAGATATTAGGAAAAAAAATAAGCAGATGCTAATAACTCATAAAAACATTATTGAACAGAATTTTAAATATTTTATTTTTGAGGTAAACTGGGGGTGAGAGGGAAAGGAAGTGATATCTACCACTGCAAAGGAATAAAAGCTCAATAAATTAAAAAGGGTCAGTGTCTTTCCTTCTTTCTAATTTACTGTGAAGCTGTGCGAACAAGAGCATTATCTGTCAACTTTAGTTCTTGCCAGCCAATTAAGAATCTGATAGAAAATGATTTTGCCAAAGTAAGCATAACAACTGCTGTCCATATCTACACAGCATGCCTTTTGTTTGAACACAGCTTCAAGGGAAGCCAGCAGACGCCACTGCTGTTATTCTGAACACCCTACACATTGTGCAAGTTGAATTTCCATTTCTTACTCTGATTTTGAGTTTGACTTTACTGTCTTCATTCTTCTCTAGTATTTGCCCTGGCTCCAATGGAGACCCGAGTGGCATATCAGCCTTCCTCTTCACCCCCTGCTGATGACCAGAAATGCTGGATGCTGTTTCCTTAATAAGATGATCATCCTCCTGAAGCAGCATTAAAAGACCAAAATTAGAAGATAGCAAGATCCATGTTTCAGAGAAAGCGACCTGATACCTGAAAAATCTTCTGAGTAAAGTGGGTGATTTGAACAAAGTTTTCTCTGTAGTTCTGGCAAAAAGTATTTTCTAAAACCCTGTATGGATTTGTGCCAACCACTCCTACAAACATAGTTTTTCTTTACTTCTATCCCTGCTCCCTCTGCATATCTAGCATTGGCATCTTTTCTGTTGCTTCTCACAATCATGGTACTGTTGGTGTGCAACAACATTTGGTGCCTCTGAATAGCCTGTCTATAAATCTGTGCCTTGTAGACTCTCCTCAGGACAAATCTCAGTTGAGAAACTATGATAGCCTCTGATCTACACATGGGATTTAGCTAAATTTTCTTTTACTTTGTTTTAAAAGCTAATGCTTACTTTATTTAGTACAAATCATAATGAGTACCTATAATTTCTTTTTCTTTATTTTACCACAATATTTTTTAAAAAGAATAAAACTGTTTTGTAAATTACTGCTTAGATTGTAAAAAGAACAAGCTCAAAGAAATAGAAAAATAGGAAAGCCTCCTAAGTTATACATATAGTAATGAAAACAGGAGACAGGTGTTTCACCAAGTCCAATAGACAAAAGTTAGAAGGGAAAATAAAGCCTCCCTAGAAGCAAACATAATTAAAAGCTCACTAAAAGCTATAAAAGGCATATATAGCATAGCCTCTCAAGAGCATGTACTGCTCTCCTGAACTGCTTTTCTTCTATCCTACAAAGGGCACTCTAGCCCCACAAACTCTTGCCCTGAACAATTCAAGTTCCATTTTATGAAGTGGCTAACTTTTACCACCCTCGTCAGCTTCAGTGGCACTACTCTATCAGTACTGATTTTAACATGTCTATGCTCTCAGTGTATGTCTACTTTAAAGAATCTAGTTAATCTGATAAATTCTATCACCCATTTATTCTTTTTTCCCCTCAAATATGCATCTCTCTTTTTTCATCCCTATTATTTTGTCTCAGACACTGCTATTGTGAAACACTTCTGGATTAACTTTGTCTGATATAAAGAGGCAGTCTTTGTCTTATGCTACTGGAAAATCAGTTCCCTGAATTTTGGGGGAGTTACAGTGAAAATGGTACCCTTAAGGTAAGGAGTAGGAGAATGAAGATGAGGAATAGGAGAAGATACAAGGGATTAAGTACAAATTGAGGCTTATACCAGTGCTGTATTTCCACACCAGTACAAGCCAGTACACTGCTAAATGAAGCAGCCTCATCCACACACGTGGTTCTGTCCTGGGGTGCCACAAGCATTTTTACAACTATGTGACAAACTGGCTCAGGAAACTGAAATATCTGTTCATAAAAAGGTGCTGTTCAACCAGATCCTCCCTGATCCAGCTCACTATTGTAGCAACAACTATGCTAGTGCAAGGCAGAGGAAAGTTTAGGAAAAGAAGAGTTAAGAGGAAATTTTTTGATAGTCTGGCTGCAAAAAAAGTTTGGGTGTTCACTGAACTGCAGCCTAAAAATCTGCCAACAAAATGCTTCCTGCTATTTAATTCTAATGATTAGGTGCAGCAAATTAGGACTTACCACATGCTCTGTAAATATGCAGGACAGGTCTAACAGTATCTGACTCTACCAATATTTTCTCCCCCTGCTGGAAAGGGCCTGCAGGGTACTGTTAATTAGTACTCTCAGCATACTTTTCAATGAAAACTATTAAGACAGTAACTATGGGACTGATAAAGTAACAGTAAACCATCCCATTCAAAATGGTGGAAAGAGTTTCAAAAATGCTAATCACATGCTGGTTTTGAAACTGTTAAGAAAAATCACTTAATATTTCCGTATCTGTTGATTTTTCTCCCCCCTCATAATTAAATTTGTCCAACAAAAATACTTAGTCTTGCAGCAGTGGCAGTTATTCTTGAGGAAAGTATGACCTTAATAGTTTATAAAAATTTATTTTCTATCTATGCAATGGAATGTGTGTTAGGACTGAAGCCTCTGAATCCAGAAAGATACCAAACTGAATGTATGCCATTCTTCAGAAGTTGTTAGAAATCCTTCAGAGCACAGTACTAAAATATCAAATGTTCAATGTAGATGTGTTAAAATTTCAACCTTCACATCACTTAAAGTTGTTTAAAATGAGGTGTATTTATGTATTTTAAGGTGCAATAGATTTACTTATAAAAGGTTTTGTTTTGGAAAATTGGATAACTTGCCTATAAGAAACAGTCTCATGAAAAAAGCTTTCATCACAGCATCAAACATTTCTGTGAATCACTTCATAGCTCATAAGCAATACATAAAGTTTCATAAAGAACAGAAAAGATGAGACTAGGAAAAAAAAAAACCACAAGTATAAAGCTTGCATATGCGATGCAAAACAGTTAAAAAATGTCCAAAAAGTAATGGTATATGCCAGCTTTTCAAGTGGATAGAATCAAGAGCAATGAGGAAAGAAGGTAGCTTAGGTAAAGCATGAGAGGCTTGAACACAGTACAAAACTGTATCAGCAACCCATGCAAGAACTCAGAGCCAGCTGAACAGGATGGATGCAGATGGTTTGTGCTTACGGTGTTCTGAAATCCTACTGACTGTCCATGATTGTTAGTACTGTTCACAGGTTCCTGATTATTTGCAACTGATTCAGGGATAATTGTGGGATTAAGTACAGCCTTCTTTTCTTTCAGGTTAAGAACAAGTCCAAGCTCTGGTAATGGTAAACAGGAAGGTCTGCTGAGGCCAAAGAGTGTGAAATAGAGGTCCACAGCACCACATCGTAATCTCCAGTCATGTGAGGTTCCTAAAATACAAAAGGGATTGTTAATATAGAGATAAAATCTCCTCCTCTTCCACAAATATAACAGTTTAAGTAATCTAGGCCCTCCAGACTATGACATTTTCTGTGCTTAAGATACACTTCCTTCATTATTCCTGCCTCTTACTAGCTCTTATTCACTTGCTTTCTTTTTAAACTTTCTTGTTTAAAAGGAAGGCTTTAAGTTTCCTGGGTTGTAAGTTAGACATATTTAGTAGAACAAGACTGGAAAAGTAAGTGCTATAATAACATTATGAAAAATAAAAGAAAAATAACCACACCTATATGCCTTTACTTTTCAAGTTGCACTCATAAGTTTTTCTTCTGGAAAAGTAAATAGAGAGACTTTGTTACCAAACTGGCTTCCTGTATTAATGGATTTGGTTACATTTGCCCATGAATTCCACAAAATATAGTAAGAGCTTTAAGCATGACTAAGATCTTTACTCTGTGGAAACTGCATTGATAGAGAAATGCACAACCATGCTTTTTAACATCATTGCTACGTCATGCACTTCACTAAATATTCAATACTTTAATTTGTATTCATACTCAAAGTATGTCTTCTTACTGCACAAAGCAGTGCTTTATTTTTAAATTATTTTTCACTGCAAACTGTGTACTGCTTTAATATCTTCATACACAAATGGCCTAAGCACATTTGGCACCAATCACAACAGCAAGACATTTAACATCTGGTGCAATGCTGCAAATGCAGTGATTCTGGTGTTAACTCAGCTCAGCTCTTGACTGATTTCGGGTTTATTGAACATATTGTTCCCCAGCAGGAATTGAACTATATCTGGTAAACAAGACACAGATGTGCCCAACTGCCATGTTAATGTGGCTGTGCAAGACTTAGCACAAAATAAAATTATAAGATCTATCCCTGTAAATAGTAGTTTTATGGGGCCAAAACAGTGTTTGGACTAAGCTTAGCTTACCCTTACCAGTTACAAATGACCAGTTACACTTAACCAGGTACAAATGAAACCAATATGAATATTAATCTGGCCATTTCTAACATTAAAATACTCCCCAGAGAATGACACATTTAAAAATATTAATTTTAGAACTATTATATTATCAATTTAATTCAGATTAACACAGAAAAAAAAAGATTACATATATAAATCAGAGTCTGTTCTCCACTACATGTGCTTATGTTAAATAAAAGCAACTCATGATTCTAGAATCATGCACCTTTAAACCTGGCTACTAGCTTGTCACACATCAACAATTTTTTCAATGCACCCTGGAATGCTACAGTTATCCCTTACAGAAAATTAATTGAAACATTACATCATCTTGAGGCATAGAAATTCAGGTGCTCAAAGCCCCATGAACCTTAATAAGAATGTATACCCTATTTGTTACTTGCAAAAAGAGGTAATGCTTGTAACACTGCACACACTCTTCTCTCACGAAAAAGCAAAAACAAATTCTCTGATGGGAACATCAAAACTGTTTATTTTCTGTGTCTGACACTTGGCAAATCCTATGACACTGAACTACTAGTAGTCTCCCCACTTCAACCCCTGGAGTGTAGCTGTAAACTTTTAAACACTGAATATAACGACACACAGAGAACAGAAAGCCTGCAATGACCTAAAAAAGCTACATAAATGTTTATATGTAATCTGTGTAGTAATGTGCCAGATGTTAAAGGGCAGTTTGTCAGGACTGGATAAAACTGCTTCAGTAATGAAAAACAGGTCAATGATAAAGATGCAAGCCCTTCTCTCACTAGGATCTTTCCTAATCTCACAAGGCAAACTGAGTTTTAGGTCTATAATGCACTTCTAAAAATCCCATTGAAATTATCTATACCAATGCTGTCCTCTCATATTCTCTGAGAGTTTAGAAAAAGAGGACAAAAGGAGACCATCTAATGTAAAGCAAACTCTAAGCGTAACACAGACACCATTATTTGAGGAAACAGTTGCTTTGAACAATTTTGAACATTAAATGTGTGATTCTGTGCAGAAGGACATCAAAGCACACTACATCAGTAGACAAAAGAATTAAAAACAAGGTTTGGTAGCCTATGTCACTAAGAGTGTTCTGGAAGTACATAGATGATACTCAGCTTCTGAGACTGGATTTTTAATTTCTAACTACTGAAACTAAGAGAGCTCTTGGCATATTCTGAAGCAAGTTTTTAATACTTATTTCAAAAAACCTCACAATAAAACCCTAACACAACAACACAACAAACAAATCAAAAAACCTAACCTGAATTCATCAGTTTCCAAAGCTGATCTACTAAAGCTTCATTACATAAGGGGGACTCCATATTCTTGGTGAAAGGTGGATTCTTAGTCAGCATATCCAAAATCTTATGCCTGAAAGAAACAGAAAAACAATCTTTATTAAATCCAAAAGAAAAACCCTAAGGATACAAAGTCTGTTGAGTTTGCAATATTCTTACAAACTTATTAAACTTACAGGATTACTTCCGAATTTTTAACCAATGTTTTATGCCTCTAGTTCTTCCTTCTGTCCACAATATGCATAGACACAGATTTACCATCAGCAATATAACTTAGAGATAAAAAGTAAGGTGCAAAGCAGTAGGATGTTTTTAGACATAACTGTTAACAGTTGTAGGCCACATTATGCTCTTCAGTTTAGTAATAGTCTTTTTTTGCACATTGACTTGGAAGTTTACCAAGAAGATGCAACACTGGCAAAGAAACTTCTTACATACTGACAATAAAGAGTTTTTAAATAACTGTAAATGTTTATGACTGATACAAAATGGCAGGCCCAAAACCAGTGACTTCCACATTTTCCTGGAAACAAACACTGCCACCTTTTAAGTTACATTGGTATCTGAAGATCCTGCACTTACAATGCTTCTTACAGTATTTACACACTGAGCTGAAAGCAGATACATTTTTGTTTCTCCAAACTTGGCCTTGAAAACATGTAATGAATTCTTTGTTTTATTACTTATTGTTTTACCAATTTTTCTCTGTATAGCCAACTTTCACCTTGATGTCTTACACATTTGGAACAAGAAGACTCTTGCAGATACTTTTTTTTTTTTTGCATTTTCTTTTAGAAGAGGCTAACATATTGCACTCAATTCAAAATTTAAACCCCTCTTTAAAAGGACATGAATAAAATTAAATCTCCTTTTTAAACCGAAGCTAAAACTGTATTTCCTTCCATTAACAGAAGTGACAGAAATGAAACAAACAACCTTGCAGGTATGATGTTTGTAAGAAATCATCTATATAGAGAGATTACTCTCTCTAATAGTAGCAGTTAATTAGTACTCTCTCATTTAACTTTGAAACTCAGTATTTTAATGGTGGTCATAAGAATAAAGTGTTGCAAAAAAAACAATTATTAAGAAACTTGGTGTCCACAGGTTTGTAATGAACGTGCTAAATTACCCAACCACTTATGTGAAAACGAAGCTGAAACAAGCAACGCTAAAATTTCACCATATGTTTACATGATCCTTTCACCCCACCTACAGTCTGACAATTGCTTTACACCCCTTGGTGTCCAAATAGTGTGTGCACTATGTCTCAGCCTCTCTCTTTTCTAAGTATCACAAAGTCTTTTTTGCCATATGCAACATCATATTTATACACTTTATTTATGATCAGGAAACAATCTCTAACTTCAGACTTCTGCCACAAGGCAGAATATAAAAGACAAAAATAACATAATGCAGAATAAGAACAGAACATACTTCTTGAGATGTGAAATGTTCTTGAGATGTGAACTTTTGAAATATCGAAACCTGTTTCAACTAATGTAAAATTAAAAGAAGGAAAAACTGTTTTGTGAAGAAGCAGTTAGATTCCAGGTGAAGAATTTACTTAACAGCCTCAGCATTAGTAAAAAACCTGTCTTTATTAACTCAATTACCTTATGTAGGGTACAGGATCACTCTGAACCATAGTGAGTAGCCACTGTAATTCTTCATAGCTCCTATCAACTGCAAAGCAAAATAAAATTCCTATTAATATATATAAACTGGAAGGATTTTGATGAAGACAATCATGAGTTCCTGAATTAGCACATGAAGAGCACGAATCATTGCTACTAAAGAGGAATTCCACTAACTATGGAGCAAATTCAAAGTAAAAAGTGTATTACTTTACAAGGAAATAGACAAAACTCTTACATGCCTCACTTGTTCAGTAACAACCAATATGACTATTTGCATGAGCACTGATTGGGAAAATCAGAGTAAAGGCTCATCTGGATATTGTGTGCTTCCTAAAATGAACACATTCAAATATCCTTTCAAGAATCAGAAGCACAACATCTTCTGTAGAGAATACACAATTCTCATACACAGGAATCTGTGAAAGATTATTATCTTTACATATGACAGAAAAAGGACTACTATAGGGCTTATATAAAACTGCAGTCATGCTCCCCTCAGTAGCCTTCATTAGTTTTATAAGTCATTATACTTTGCAACTAAAATGGATTTTGAAACCTATCAGCACAAGCTTCTAGAAAATTGCTGTTTGACACTGCTGGAAACAAAGTCAGATAGTCTGAAATATAACTTACATTACAAAATTCCTTTGACTATCAGAGTAATATTGCAAAATAGGGAACTAAATGGGATATCATTATCACTCATTACACAAGAAAAGAAAGAATTTTTATGTGGTCTTTTTGTCAGGTACATAACTGTAAGATTCTTACAGCAGTATTCTCTTCTCAGTTCTTCAAAACAATGAAAAGAGTGTATTAATCATTACAGGATAGATAGGTCCAAAAACATTTCTATTGTTTTCCATCTTGTGGTCCTAGCAAGATATTTCTTTCTTCTCCAAGCCAATTGTATTTCTAGTTCTAAATACCTCAGTTCAACTTTTCTTCCTTATTTTCGTTTGTTTTCAGTCAACAATTAAAAAATATAACTTCTTTAGTCCAATCAATTCTAATACCTACTATTTTTTTGTTATTTCACTAGAGTAAGTTGCTTTTAACAGAATATGTATTTATTTAAAATACAAGAACCAGCACTTCATTCTATTACAAGTTTTTAAAATGCTTTGGGGACAACTAGAACATAAGACTCCTTTATGGGCTCAGAGAAGGCAACTACATTAAAATATTGCTTAGACAATGACTGGAGAGTCTTTTGCAGGCCACTTGCAAGTCAGCCCTGCTCTGCCTGCAATCCAGCCAAAACAAAACTGGTTACACTGGTGAGGCTCCAGTAAGCCCTGTTTAGAGGCAGAATGTATTAGCTCACATAGTGCACTGTTCAGAGTATGGCTACAGTTCTAAATGATGTCAGAGCAAATTTGTACCCATACAGATCAGAACTACAACCTCAGATTTGCCTTAAAAACCAGAAACCTTTGAAAAACTATGCAGAGAACATAATTTTAAGGGATTAGTAACTTCCTGTGCTCAGCTCAATGCACAGCTGCTCTTCCTGGCTTGGGACAGAAGGCAGCTAGAACACTGCAAACAAAAGTTGTTTTGCATGTAACAAAAATAGCACTTTATTACCACACAGCAAAGAATTGCAACACTGCAAACATGAAGTCACAATCATTAGCAAATTGTAATTTATTTTGACTAACAAAATAATTAGTCAAATTAAAATGCTTTTAATTAGAAAATGAAATCTCTGGGAGATTAATCCTTTAGGCTGATGGTACTGGATAACAAAACCAGGTAACACCATACTTTTGTGATTTAAAAAAAAAAAAAATGTGTGTTTTAAACTTATTTCTGCTAGAAAGGAAGTAAGTCTTCAGTCTTCCCTGCTATTTGCCTTATAGTGTAAACTAAGCCTTCTAGGCTTCCAAAGCTTTGCTACTAATGCATTTAAGTTGCTCTTCAAATTTATATAGGAACTATGAAACAATTTGGACAGCAATGACAAATCAAACCTGACCTCAGGCAGAACAAATCTTATTAGCCAGAAGAACCATATACCAGGCCTAGTTTGGAGACCTCACAAAATCATCTGCTCCAACCTTCCATGGGAAAGGGAGTCTATAGCTCAGATTATCTAGCACTCTGCCCAACTGCATCTTGAAACATCCAGCAATGGGGACTCCACCACATCTCTCGGGAGGCTGTGCCACTGACTGATTGTTCTCTCTGTAAAAATATTATTTTCTTGTATCAAGATGAAATGTCTCTTGGTGCAACTTGTACTTGTTAATCCTTCTCCTTTCCATGTGGAGGAGAGAAACACTCCATCGACTTTCCAGCTGCTCTCTAAGTACTGGAATATTGTGATGAAGTGCCCCTAAGCCTTCTCTTCTCCAGGGAGAAAAGAGCTAACTCTGTCACTCCTCCCTCACAGAGCAGGTTCTGCACCCCTCTGATAATCCTCATGGCCCCTCTTTGGACCCTCTGCAGTCTGTCCACAACTTTCTTGAATTTTGAGGGCTGCAACTTTACACACTGCTTGAAATGCAAACTGAGTACAAAGTACAGTGGGCTGATCACACCTCAGTCTCTGTACTGCCCCTGCAGATGCAGCCCAGGATCTGATCCTCTGCAGCCACATGCTGCTGAATCGAGGCCAGCTTGTCATCCACCAAGACCCCCAGGTCCCTTGCAGTGATGCTGCTCCCCAACCACAGGTCCTGGCCTGTTCTGGGCTCTTTGGTTATGTTGTCCCAGGTGCAGGACCTTGCACTTGTCAAACTTCATGCAGTTCTTGCTCTCCCACTCTCCCAGCTTGCCCAGGGAGAGCCTGCCCTGTGTCTCTCTGTCTCTCCCTTCTGACATGTCCCCCTCATGACCAGCTTTCTCATCAATAAACCTGGTGCGGCTGCTTTCAGTGCTGCTCTCCACACTGGGGGATCCATTTGTGAGAGATTGCCAGCCTGAGTAAAAACCCCTGATCACCACCCTCTGAGTGTGGCCCATGACCTGAATTCTGACCACCCATCCTGTCTGTAGCTTGCCAGTATGTCTAGGAGAAGGCTGTGGGAAAAGCAACATGTGTAGATTTTCATACTTCTGGTAGATATAAACACAAGCGATTGCATTCTGAAACAAAAATCCCCTTGTGATTTTTTTTCAGATTAAAAGTAGTGTTGTCTCAGTTCTCAATTGCAGCAAACCATCTTTGACACTGAACTTTAACATTCATCAAATTTCATAATTGTTATTTATTTGGAATAGTTTGTTGCTATCTCTTCTAAGTATGCAACTGCCTTGTTCTATACAAGTAATAGCTATATAGCTCTCACAAGCTAACTTTAAAAAGTTCACTTCAAGCCACTTTTGATAAACTGTCCAAGCCTCATGCTGTCTCAAGCATTCAAAAAGTTACCATTTCTCAAAAAAACCCTTGCTATTAATGGCAAAGAAAACAACTTATTCAGTTCCATGGAGAAATTATTTCTTTTCAAGTAACTCAAAAAGGTAGTGTTATTCCTACTCTGAAAGTTCCACCCAGAAAACACAGACTTTCCTTTTTATGGAAATTACAAAATCTGTCAGCTTCCTTTACAAGAACTGTTAAAAGCCAGCTTTGGCTCAAACAACAGGCACATGATAGCTGCTGGTTTGCATCCAGTGTGAACTGGAAACCAGGTAACTGAGAACAATGAGAATCAGATCTCTTGGCAGTAGATGGCCAACCATTCCTCCTTCCAAAGCCAGGTTTAGGGCTCTGCAAGACAAGCAATGCTTGCTCCTCTACAGGTAGAGGAAGAAGTCAGTTAGCATACTGAGTTTCCAGATCATCCCTCCACCAAAAACCCACCAGTCTTATAGCAGGAGCAGAAACTCCTGTGTTCAGTGCTTAGAAGCTGATGACCAACTAGATAGTAGGCTGGGTGGTGAATTGTAGTGACTTTATAGAAGATAGGTATTTGTATCTGCTACCTCTGCATCAGAGAAAAAGCTGTTGGCAAGGGGCAAGGCAGTTAGCTATAGCAGTATTCTAGTCTATCATTATCAGATCTCACAGTGAGCTCAGTCAAAAACTCTGTTCAGCTCAACCACTCATGTCAAGTAACCTACTACTTTTCACCATTCAAGTTTTAGCCTCCTATAGGTTTTAAGCAACTTACACTATAATCTTGCTTATACAACAACACCTCATTTGATGAGCTGTTTTAAAGATGTACTCTATTACTTTGTAGTACAAACACTTCCTTATTCAAGTCAGTTATTAACTATAAATACCATCCATAAAAGGTCAAGAATTTCATGAGAAAACATTATTTCTATCAGTTTGTCTTTCCACAGAGTGGGATGAATTAGTGAGGAGATTGTTCTAAAGGAAAAGAGCTGATGAGTAAGCTTTCTATTCTCCAGCAAATATTTCCATTAACATTCTATGAAGGATAGAAAAAAGCAATTAGCCCACTGGAGAGTGATATGCATAGCACTAGCACAGTTCTGAATTCTAGCTGTGTATCACTCCCAGGATCACCAAGTGGTCTGTGTGCAGTGCACAGCCTCCCTCACAGTTATCAGCTGTTCAGAATGACAGCCTGGTTTCAGTCTGTGACTGGATGCCTGAGTTTCACCGAATGCATTCACTCAAAGACTGCAATTGCCTTAAAACCTCCCACTGCTTATCTAGTTTGAGAAGTCTCTGGATAGAATAACAGGAGTGATGTCAAAGTAATACAGCCCTTTAAAAAAAGGAGAAAACAATTATTCATGTAATAAGCAAAGGAAACTCTCCTTTACCCTGAAAACAAAACAAGCCCACTAAATCTGAGACAGAATAATTAGACATCTAGGTCTACCAGTCTGCTACAGAGAAGAATTGAAGGATTTGGCCACTTTGAAAGGTAGCAACCTCCAAATACAAAAGTATTACAAATCTGCTGAACAAACAAAGACTAATCCAAATAAATGAACAGGATAATGTAATACTAAATTAACTTTGCGTGATGCAAATCCCTGAAGCTGTAATTTCTAACTGCCATTAGAAATCTGTCAGGATTGAGTATCAACTACAGAGCATTAAGAAACTGTCCAAGGTTTGTTGTTTTTTTTTCATGGACCTGCAATAGTCAACTAGGATAAAAGCAATATTAAAAGAATGTAAACATCTCACAAACATAAGCTATGCATAAGGAATGGCAAAACAGAATCAGCCAAACTATCTCTACAATAATCTAAGTTTCCAAAATTTATAACCACAAGATGCATGCAGAAAGCACAATTAATATATTAGGAAGAAGATAAAGCAAAATCAATGACTTTGACTAACAATTATGGCTGAAATCAACTAAATCAAAGTCACTAAATTTCCAAATCCCCTTACTGCCACTCATTATTTCAAAACATTGGTGTCTGATTCAACTTGCAAAGCACTGAGAAACAATGCTCAGCACATCTTCATAACACTTGTACTTGCTGGGACAAAACAGTAATAGAAATCTCAGTTTCTCATTAATACAGCTGTCACTGTCCAAGCTCTGCTGGGGGACACTATTTTAACCTAATACTAATGAGGTAAACATTACATTTGTAGGAGAATTGTTAGAAAATCTCAAAATACTTGGAAAAAAGTACCTTTTGTATAATCAACAACAGCTTCCAGTGCTGCTATTCGGACATCGACGAAGTGCCCATATTCTGCATATGACTTGAAGAGAGCAGGATCACTTGGGACATGACCATTCTTCTGAAGCACTCGAATAGCTTTTAAACAGCTAGAAATGGTAGAAGAAAATTTACATCAGCTTTATGGAATACCAGCCAAGAAAAATAAACTTACTTTCTTCCACATCAAGTACCACAAATTTTCTGAATTATTGACATGATTAACATGATTGATATGTTACAATTACTTTCACAGCATGAACATACAGCTCTTATTATCTCTGAATTAGGCAGAAACACAAAACTTTCCACCCTGTCAAATCCATTGCTTGGTTTCAACAGAGACATGAGGACTTAGAGAAACACAGTTCAGATGATATTGCATGCTCCACAGTTATTGTTACAAGGCAAAACTTCCATAAATGCTCTTCTTAAAGAGGCATGGGATGATCAAATTATGACTGTTACTAAAGGTCTACATTGACAACAATTAAAGCTGGAAAGTAAAGCAATCAAGACAAACTTGCATTATCAGCTTTTGAAATTTGAAAGGAGTTTGACATTTAATATTAATACATACAAGCTAACTACAAATAGGTACATAAGACCCAAGAAATGTAATGTCATTAAACCATACCTGACTGTGATAGTATGTCTGTAACTGGGAAGAAGCTTCTCCATATTCAGAAAACGGGTAATTTCCTCAAGAATAAGTCGTACATCAGGATTTAAGTTATCCAATGTTCGAACTTCATTGTTCACACTGACTGCAGGAGTCACAGAGTTGGCTAGGGCATCAATCAGCTCAGCACGGTAGTAGTTGTCTGAAAACTAGATAAAAGCAATATTTAACACAAGAAAATATAACTATATATATCCTTTCAAAGCTAAGAAATGCTAAAGCCCTGTTACAGAACAGATCTTAAAACCAAGACCATGGGAGAAACTGCATGAGAAAGGAAAACAGGAAAAAAATGGTTCTGAAAATCATACCATTAATCCAGCCAGCAATTTCATGAGCTTCGAAGCGAACTAATAAGCTCACTGCTGCTTAGTAAAGAAAACCTTACTTCTTCATCCCCTCCTTTTACCTGGGGCTCATAGTTTCACCCCTTCCATTATGCTGTCTTTTGCATCTGTTGGTTGTGTTAGGAGGCAACAAAACATATAAAAATAAAATTCACAAGAAGCAGAAAGAAGTACTGGATTTGAATATTAGTTACTTTAATCTAAACAAACCCAACATCTGTCAGATCCAGCAGATGACGTCAAACAGGTGTAGAAGGGACACATGGAAAGGTGGTGCTGAACTTCTCCCTCAGTGGTAAGATGTCAGCACATCACCCTTTTCTGTGACTATTGATGCTTGCATTCTTGTGTCCAACTCTCTACCTCTCCCTATCCATCATCCTTATTTCAGTGACAAGCAGCACGTGACTTATTACCGTATGTGTTCTACACACAAGGAAAAATGAAGTTTAAGACACATCAGACTGGTTCTACTTCACTCTGGATACTTAATTGGGAAGATTATGCTAAGCTCCTAGCTATAGAGATGGAATTCTGTATCATCTGAGGATTTAAAAGGTCATTTAATCATCCTTCAGAAGTGGTCTGTGTGGGAAGGAACTTGGGGTGACAACATTTCCATCTCAGTTGGTTCAGTTTAGTGATGGACAACATAAACCTATGGTTCACCTGTTATTTAACCAGATGAAGACAATCCAGTTCTGTGAGCTAGAACTGATACTCAGAACACAGAATTCCAGAGTCCTGTATAGTGTTAAAAAAATATTATTTCCTTTCCTTGCTCTTTCAAATACTCCTCTCAAGATGAAATAAACATCAAAAAAAGAGTGCTTAACTTCTCATGCTACATTTTCAAAGGCTTGGGTCTTTTGAATGAAAAAGAGTAAAGCAAGAAAAGTATGTGTGCAAATTAAGACAAGCGGGCCCTTAGTAACANCAGCTACACAACATTCTCTAACGTTTACTGCATAACCTTTGCATCAACTCTGAGCTAGGTATTTGCAGCAGTAGCATCAAATATCATGCAGTGTACTAACTAAAACTTTTTTCATAAAAAAAAATCAGAGATTAAAATAAACACAGTCTTTACCTTATTCTTCCTGTTGTCGTTATATTTGATCAAATCCAAAATAAACATTAAAACCTCCTTGGGACAAAGGTTGTGAACATCTCTCAGAAGGGCCATAGCAACAGGCATAGTCTGTGTAATAAAATTAATTAATATCACTCTTTACATTATTGAAATGATAGTTACACCGTGAAAAGTGGTACATCCTGAAATTCAGCAATTAACAAATTCACAATAGCAGATGTCTGAAAAGCTGTGTTTACATACTTTTTGAAAGTCAGACCACATGCTATATAATTTTCAGATCAAATAAACTATGTAGTTATTGCTCAGTAATTAGTCACAATACAGACATTAAAAAAAAAGTATATAAAAAAACAGACTCTCAAGTCAAGACACTATTAAAAAGGTATCAAATGAAAAACAGTGAGAGACAGAAAATGATGATGGAATTTGAGATAGACACTGAATTTGAGTGTTTTCACATTGTGAACACAATGTCAAAGCTTCCACTTTCACTGAGACATATAGACCCAAAAGGATCAGTGAAGCCTGAAGAATTATTAGTCAGCTGTTACTCTGATTAGGTATTTATTTTAGAATGAGCTAAGCAGATCTCTAGGCTCCACTCAACACAGATTTAAGAATCTTACTCTAGATCTACAAACTTGGCACACAGGATTAAAAAGGGAGAAAAATTTAAGATTTAGTGGTAAAGAATGAACCATGACAAAAAAAGCAGAAAAATACAAAAGAAGGTCCAAAAATGACATGAAGGATGAAGCACTTTTGGACAGAGTAAATGATCCCAAAACTTGAGTCTTCTATACAATCAGTAATATGAAATCTATGAAATAAGAACTCAATCACTCAGTCAAGTGAACCTTGAGAGAAAAACATTGTAATTAATTTTGTTATCCAATGAACAACCGAAAACTGTAGGCTACAGCAAAAAAACCTGTGCTAACACCAAAATAAAAAGAAGAGGGCAAGAAGGATTATGCAATGTCTTGAATAAAAAAGCCCATCAATTTAAGAGTTACATGATTTTACTTGCAGTATGATAAAACTGCTAATAAAGAATTAAGGCAGTTGCTGAATTCACCTAAAATACAAAATTAGTATCTTCCTTACAGTCCTATTTAAGAATGAGCTTACAAATAATTGCAAGTAAGTATTTTTGACAATTCTTTTAAAATATTTATTGAGAAAAATAAATTTTACCTTCTGAAGAAAGTAGCTCTGAAAGTTCATGAAGTTGTTGGTCTTCACAATGTTTGGACAAGTCTTACAACAAAACATTCGGGTAAAGAGTGACTTCATGGCTGGTGGTCCTGTCCACGTACTTACCATGGAATTTGCAATCTGAAGAAGTGGGGGGGGAAGGGAAATCTTATTAACATGACCACTGCAAGTTTAGTTTGGCTGTAGAAAAATACACATTTCCCATAATCAAAAAGGATAATTGCCAAGAACATTCTCTCCTTTAAATAGTTACTTACTTTCATGAGTGTATTATCTTATATTAGCTAAGTTTTCACTGTCATTGCAATATATCTTGTCGACATTAAAGGTAAGTTTTATGAAATGGTTCCATTTGGAAGACATCTGCAACTAACTATCCTTCCACAATAAACTTCTGTTCTTAATTATTTTCTCTGTTATATATTTTAAATGAAAATTCTGTGTTTACTAAGCCAAGCTCTCTGACTCTACGGAAGCCAGTGATGGAAGGGGATTTTGCAATACCAACTTCCCAATTCACCCTGCCAGTAACCTCAGCCTAGACTTTAAAACAGGCCTCAGCCACCCTAAGAATAAAAGACCACCCCTAAAGTTAAAGACAAGGCAGCTCCCTCTACCTTTAATTGTCATTTACTAAAAGATTGTGCACTAAGAACAATTCATTGTTATAGTCTGCTTTGGTGTAAGACAGGTAAGGTTTCACATAGACAAAACTGCTTTTTGTGCCTTCCCAGCATCCTGGGTTTCACATATTTGCTGTATGGAGCAGTGAAAGCCTGCAGACAAAACCACCTGTGCCTGCTGATGGATAATCTGCCTAATGTGTGCGTGCACACGAACAAATGGGACCAATACACCCTACAATGTACCAGGAATTCCCATGGTTACAGACCCACCACAAACGAAGGAAAAATCTGTTCTTACAAAGAAAAACCTGAATTTGATGATTTCCTTCTAAATTATGCAGCTTGTTTCAAAAGCTATTACATACACAGTAAGTGAAGGAAAAGCAAGAGGTTATCTGAACATGCACAGCAATCCACTGCACCATTGCTTTTGTGGAAGAGTGGTGCTTTATAACTAAAAACCATTTTCCACTAAGCCAGGCTTCAAAGGAAAGTCAGAGAAGGGAAATACTGCAATTGCTCTTCCCCTTGCAATAACTGAAGTATTTGAACGAAAGATGCAGGTACTGCTCTGTTTGAAAGCTACAGTAACTCTTCCTGCAGAGGCAGATTAATCCCAGACTGCTTAGAAACCATGATAAAGAACTTAAAACTACAAATATGAAATTTATGTAGCAATGTCCAATAAAACTCAATCCCCAAAACATCGAAGTGTACTATGTTTACAAGATATTCACTATTCCAGTAAATATCAGGGTGTATATTTTAAAATATTAACATCTTATTGTAAGCATTTAAGTTCACAAAATCTGCAGATAAACAACTATTTTCAGTTAAAATCAATAGTAGTTAAACCATCATCTTTTCAGTATTTTTTTGGTCTTATGTGTTGTGACTCATTTGAATTTCTCTTTATTGACAGAATCTGATTCTTCTGCTTACTCTACTGAGACATTACACATTCTGAACAAAATGTAACTGCACATTCCCCATACAGTAGCACAAATGAACCTGTCTTGCATTATTCCTACTTAAAAAGGCAGGAGGCACACTCCATTTCTGCACATTCAATTCAATACAGCATAAAAATGTAGCCTAAGGTGTGACTCTCATGCGCATCTATGAAACTCCTCAACATTTGGGAGGGAGAAGTTTGTGATAGTACTGTTCCTACTGCAAAGTTTATAACACATCAACTACACTGCAATGGATCTAAACTGGGAAATGAGCCTGTGTACTTAAGGACTTAAGATTGTGACATTATTTTCTCCTTTGTCTGTATGTGTTATTTGTCCTGAAAGACTCAGCACAGTGTGTGTGCACACATATCTCTTAGTTTATCTATGAGGATTTAATATGTCACCTGGATACTCCACTGCTGAGAGAATGAAGTTCCGTTTTACAATGAAGTATACCAAACAAGTGTAGCAAATTCAGTTTGATAATTGCATTGTCACATATTATTTCTCTGTATCAACATGAGTTCACTGAGAATATTTGACAACAGTAACTGCAACCCAGCTAGAAACTGTAAATCAACAAAAAAGAACCCTCCATCTGAAAAATTACAAGGGACTTGGCTTTTTTCAATAAAGAATACAAATCCTGAATATTTACAACCTGAGAAAATTAAACTCAATGACAATAGGAAATTATTCTTACTAATGTCCTGATTCTGGAATCTGTAATAAAATGTATTACACTTTCCTCCCAGGTAACTTACATAAATATATCTACAACTTTGTCCTGCCATGCTCCTTCACCTTGATTTAATGTCACAGCCATACTTTTTGCTTGCCTTACTACCTTCTTTTCTGCAAGTCAACCACCTTATCCATGACCCTAGATTTTCCATACAATTACAACTGAACAAAACCGACAATGATTATCTGCAGCCCAATTGCCTAAGAAGTTAGAGTAAAGACA
>VZTT01054251.1:7651-58928 GCA_013400855.1 Buphagus erythrorhynchus | reverse complement strand
ACAAATCCTTATGAATCCTATATTCTATTCTAAGTATTCCAAAAGTAGCATCTTTTTCTGATTCTTTTTTTTAGTTCAGGAGTCCAAACAAAAAGAGGAAAATTAATTGCAAGGAGAGACAACAACAATTATTATTCATTATTCATACAGTAGTCACAAAAATCTATTTTGGTTTGTATGTTCAATGTTCTTCCTTGCAGCAAGTGGTAAAAATACTTTAGCTCTGAGGTTTGTCACTACTAAAAGGGTCTTTAGATTGCAATGCAAAGCTGGATTATATTCTGGTTTTATACTTCTTTGATGCAAAATGTCTAAAACGTATAGAAAATGCTATGATGTTACCTGTTTAATCCAGTGACGATACTCATTAACACCAAAGGTTTTTTTCATCCAAAGGCCATAAATGTAACCAGAGATTCCCTTTAGCACCCATTCATCTGACCTATTAGAAGAAAGAAACACGAATTGTATCACTTCAGAGGATGTTTTGTAAGGGATGGTATTTTTGACCAACTCAAAAATAGCCAAAAATTTCAAAAGGTTGTATAACATCTCTAAGTCAACAGAAGTCTGATGAGCTGTGAACCAATTTATGGAACCTGGCACCTGGACAGGACCAATGAAACTGAAAAGTCAGTGAAAACTGAACTTTTACCACAGAAATCCAGATTAAAATATGAAACCAAACTATTCTAGCTGAAACAATAATAATAAACAGGTGGAAATGGACACTAAAGTTAAAGCAACTGCTAATCTATATGATCTTAATTTCCTGATAAACAACTCAATGCAGCGCAGAAGATTTGGACAACAAGTAGACAAAATATCTATCTCATAATTTGGTGGAAACCCTTTTGAACACATCTTCTGTAAGTTATGCTCTAAGAGAGAAAAAACAGACAAAAACTACAACATGATCATGAACTAGAACCTTAAACAGAAAAATTACATTGTACACAGGGTATGATGAAGTAAGTAGAACAAGAACATATGAAAATGGAGTCATTATGAAGGATGCAAAAAATTGCCTTCATCACAGAAGGAGGCTAGAAATAAAGAAGAGAGCCAGAGAAATTACAACAGTACAAACACCAATTTAAGAACATGTTGATTTCCTTTGTTTTTAAGACAAGGTTGCTCTGGGACATAGACGTCTGCCGTGAAAAATAATGGGTTACTTTATTTATTGGGTCCCCAATAAATAAAGTGTATGCAAAAGGATTTAATATAAATACTGATCAGAACTGCAAGAGCCATTTGGGGAGGTTTTCTGAGACATGGAGTTACAGCTACCTTAGCAGGAATTTTCCTACTTGACACTAATCTCTGCATTCTTCTCCCTAAAAAACTTCTTAATTTATTAGTTCTGTGCTCTACAAGTACTTTGCACGCAGGCTATACTTGATCATCCAAAATATCTAACAGAAATTGACTGATAATGCAAAAGAGTTACCTTTCTAAAATTTTCAGATGCCAAAGCACACTACAACATTCAGGAAGATATATTCAATCTATAAAGTCTTTGGAACTTTTACCTCTTCATTCTCCTTTCAAAACAACAAAAAATACTAATGGATTTCCATTTATTGAGCTGGGATTATTATTCTAATTTTTTCCCCATTTTTGCTTTCTTCTACAATTACTGTTTTACTTATTTTTCTGATAAAATGCAATTTGCAAATTAACATTTGAGCTTCCTAGATCCTCCCCATTTTCTGGAGAATACTATGGTAAAATACTTACCAGGACATTCTGGATATGAAACATCCAAAGAATTGCTGGGCCAGGGCCTGTGCCAAGCATCTCCTTGTCAGTGGAGTTTCATCTATAATCATTGCGCTGTGCAAGAGATTTGTGCTGGACCCCCACAAAAAGAAAATAACACAACATGAGTGCTGGCTCCAAAGAAACACAAGAGCCTTAAAACCAAAACAAGTAAAATCATTTCTTCACTGTTTTTCCAATGAGATAGTAACATCTTCTTAGATTTTTTATTTTTTAATAATTTTAATGCAGGAAGATCTCTTGCTATTATAATCTATACATAACTCTCTGTGTAGAATCTAAGTAGTTTAACTAAGTAGTTAAACTCTTTTGGATTCCTGATACCCTATTCCAGCTGGAGAAAAATAAAACACATCAAACCTCTGCACTTTATTTAAGATTAAATACTTAATGCATGGCATTTCTAATTCAGAAGTAAAATCTCTGCTAGTTTTTTCTTAAAGTAAATCCAACATCTTTATAACAGATAAAAATGGAAATGTGTTAAAAGCCTGTAATGTCAATAAAAATAAGCCTTTTCAAACTAGAAAGCCCAAAACTCAGGCTACAAAAATAAACTAGAGTTTCACATATTTCCCAACAGTCTTGGATCTAAAGCTTCTAGTCCTGTGGATTTAGGTGTAATTTTCTCAAATACTAACCTGAAAATACTCATGGATGCATAAGCAGCTACTTCAACATAAGCTTCATCAATAAAAACAGTCTTGAAACAAGAGTAAGGATAGCGGCAGGTAAGAATCTCCTCATAAAATTCAAACACCTCATGAAGGTAGGATGTGGTGTGTTTGAGCAATGGCAGAAGTTGTGGTAAGCAAAAGTGAGTCACCTACAAACAAAGGAAAACTTGTTACAAGACCTACGAATATATTTAAATACATAAATATCAAGTATATTATGTATCAGGGAAGAAACCCAATTTCAACCAAATTTACCCCATAAATTCAGATATAAATGGAATTACTGCTTATTTTAAGGCTTTTTTTGAGATAAATTTAAATACAGGCATTAGTAGACAAGTTTTATCATATGACTGTACTGATGAAGGTTGATCTAGAAATACTTGGACTAATAAAAAAAAAGGAGGCTTTTATGGTAAAGATTATTACCTCATGCATGTATGGATCAACAAGGATTTCAAAAGGTCCAATTGCCAAGGAGATGTTAGAAGCTGCAGTTGGAATAGTCAACATGTAATGAAAAGTCTTCTTTCTCATATCATGGGTGTATACGGTTTCCACCAAATCTCCATTTGAAACAGCCACCATTGCAGCATCTACAGTATACTCAAGTTTCCAGGTACACAATTCAGAATATGAATCCACACAAGGAAACCAAAATCTACGAAGATTAGGATTAGGGGGAAAATGGTTAACAATTATATTTAACAATCATCTTTTTCACAGTTGATTCTTCTTTCAAGTTCCAAACTATATCCCTAAATACTTTAAGAATATATGAATTTTGACAAACTGACTCCTGTAATACATTAACTTTATAAAGCTTCACAAGTGTTTTTTGTCTTTACCTCCTGTTGAGCTCTAAAGACCAGACACTCTAATTACTAGTCAATAGATGTCACTTCACACTGGCAAGCTTCTTTCAAGCATAAATTAAGTTTTAGAATATTTTAAACTTAAAAGAGTTCAAATAAATTATTTGTATTTCCTACACTCTGAGAATAAACAGGAAATACAAATCTAACACTCAAAGACAGTTTTCTTACCTTGTAGAATTTTGATAACCGCATGAAAAGACATGAGCCCCTCTTTCTGCCATGTTGCCCTCCATGTTGGGTACCACAAAATGAAGGCCTCCTTTTGGCTGGTCCAGAGAAAAATTTATATGCACCTTCAGGACTTTTAACTCTGCAGCAGAAAGAACAAAACTGGAGTAAGTATATACAACTTACATGAAAGTAATTTCAGAACAGTAACTCAGTTTTGGACTCTAGGTCTTTGAAGATTGTGATAACTTCATTCTCATGGATTTTCCAGTCCACTTGCAAAGTACAGCTTAAAGCTTACAAAACTGAGACCTCCTTAAGCACAACTTACAGGAGATTTATTTATAAGAACCTTTATTAATTAATAAAAACTGCAATTGGAGTCACATTTCATCTTCCAATTCCCCAACAGTAAAGCATATTTATACAGACTATAACCTAACCATCATCCCCTTGGCACCCTGCTGAAAAAATTTTCTCCAAAATCTCTATGAAGCAGGCACATTCTTAAAAGACATATTATTGCCATTTGCAATTGCTTAAAATCTCTTAGTATAGTTAATGCTTTTCCTTTAACTTAAGTGCCTTCTTCACAGAAATCTCACCTATGAACAGATAGGCAAGAAAAGAAATTCAAGTATATGCTGAAATTTATCCCACAAGTATCACCATATTTTGGCACTCAAACTTTGAAAAGTGAAATTGTACATGTTTCAATATTTTCCCTTCTAGGCTTGCAGGTAGGCAACAGGAACTCACACAAAAATTAAAATAAACAAAAATGTCTTTCCCATCAACGTGCATCTGACAATACTGCATGAGTCAGCCTCATGATACAATTGTTACTATTCCCTCAGAGGTCTCAGAAATCCATGGGAAAAACCGATAAAAACACGCAAGAAATAATGTAAGAAACTAGTAAGATCCTTGTAAGAAAATAATCAACACTGGAGAGTAATTTAATAAAACAGTTACTTATTCCAGGATATAGTATGCCAGTTTATAAAGGAGTCTACTTTCACTACCAAATCAATTTTAAAATGACCATTCCTCAAAGTCAGATGGCATAAAATTAGTAAAGCTTTGTAAAAAGATGTATATTACTTTATCCTTGTAAATTATTTTCTTTGTTGGATATTATATATATTGTAAGCAGTTTCAAAATTACAATTTAGCCTTCAGTACACTCCATTATTCCCACTTCCTCAA
The DNA here is from genome assembly GCA_013400855.1 of Buphagus erythrorhynchus. Taxonomy (NCBI): domain Eukaryota; kingdom Metazoa; phylum Chordata; class Aves; order Passeriformes; family Sturnidae; genus Buphagus; species Buphagus erythrorhynchus. Next base: position 54,211 of record VZTT01054251.1, on the reverse strand, counting down.
GTATTCTCCTGGGGTCATGACCACCCAAGAGTATGTTTGTATATAGTGTCAAAAAACCTTACAACACTTCATATTACCGAAATGTGAAAGTATTTTTCAGAGTTCAAGTGGAGAGGAAAAAGGAAACAGTAATCATAAATTCATAAAATAATGTAACACTACTTCTATTTCTTCAAAGCTACTATCTTCCTAAGCAAACTTGTAGCTGACAACTCTGACATCCTAAATTAATTTTTCAGTGTCGTCTCTTTACCATCAACATGTTTCCACAGCTCCGAGGGAACCTTAATGCAGAGTTCTCCGTTTCCAGCATCTGGGTCCACAGCACTGACAGCAGCAGCATAGGCATTGGAGAAATAGTTGAGATTCCTCCTGTCAGAAATACCCAGTTAATTCTTAAAGTACAGTTGTGCTGAACCACAAAAAACAACTTTGGAAGTTAAGACAATTTCTATACTGAATTTAAAAGTGCACGGACAACCGTTTTGTTTTGTTTCTAAAGGAACGGAAAAGGAGTAAAGGATTAGATTTCAACAACCAGAACTTAAAATATGGCTCTTGCAGAAGTGATCTGTGATCAAAAACACTTAAGCAGTAGTAACTCCCAACAAATTGAGAAATGCTCAGTGTTCTTTTCTTGCCAGTAGTATCTACATTTATTGGAATAGAAATTTTAAAATTTAGTTTTTATTTTGGATGAAGTTTGTATCTTTATTCTAAAGGTCTGTCTTGAAGATCTGCTTCCTTATATATTGCAGTTTTGCTCTTATCTTGCTTTCCTAAATGTAAGATTTTAGCTTGGCAATTGCATTTTTCCCCTTTAGCTTGATGAATAGGAATAGAAGGTTTTTTTTAATGCACTTGTAAGTAACACATAAAATATTATGAGTTTTGGCCCTAATATACAAACACAGAAATACGTGCTATACTTTTTAGTTTCTAGTTATACTTGAAACTTTTTTTTTAAGTGTACCCTTATTTATTTAAGATGCAAACACAGTTTTTTGTAATCAAGTTTGAGCAACTATGTTGCTCATTAACTGCTCACTTCATTACAAAGTCCTATCATTACTTCAGTTATGACTTAGATCAATTGTCTTCTACTAAAATGAGCAGGAACAAGCATATGTCTTCTGTTAAAGTACTTATGAGCAGGATGTTACCTTATTATTTAATGTGATTATATTTAACTACTGGAGAATGACCAGTGAAGTTCAAAAATAACCCTGCTTTTACAGCTTTATGCAATAGCTTTCATACTTTTTCAAAATGGATTTCTAAACTGTTTAAAGCATGGGAGCAATATCTTTCTTAATTCTAATTCTTCAGTACACGCAGTTTTTCAAAAGCTTGCACAATTATACTTGAAGAGAAAGTGTATGATTAACTTATCACCTTTCCCACAGAATTTAGGTACTGCTGATGAATCCAAGCACTGTGGAAGCAGGACACAATCAAGCATAAAGCAGTCACGGAATCACAAAGCCACAGAACACTCTGGGTTGGAAGGGACCTTCCATGGTTATCTAGTCCAACTCTCCTAGGGGAGGACAGGGACATCCAGATGAGGTGGCTCAGAGCCCTGTCCAACCACACATTCCAAGTTTCCAGGGATGGGGCATCTATCACCTTCCTGGGAAACCAGTTCCACAGTTTCACTGTCCTCACAGTAAGAGAGTTCTTCCTTGCACCTAGTCTAAATCTACCCTCTCATAGTTTAAAACTATTACCCTTTGTCTTACTGTATCAAGCCCTACTAAAAAGTCTGCCTCATCCTTCTTATAAAGCCCCCTCTAAGTATTGAAAGGTTGCAATAAGATCTTCCTAGAGCTGCATCTTCTCCAGGCTGAACAACCTCAACTCTTTAAGCCTTTCCCCACAGAAAGATGCTCCATCCCTCTTACCATCCTGGATCTGCTCCAAGAGGTCCATGTCCTTCTGTGCTGAGGACCTCAGAGCTGGAAGCAGCACACTGCAGGGGAAGTCTCACAAGGGCAGGGTGGAGTGGAGGGGCAGAGTCCCTGCTGCAGGTGGGGTCTCACAAGGGCAGGGTGGAGTGGAGGGGCAGAGTCCCTGCTGCAGGTGGGGTCTCACAAGGGCAGGGTGGAGTGGAGGGGCAGAGTCCCTGCTGCAGGTGGGGGCTCACCAGGGCAGAGTGGAGTGGAGGGGCAGAGTCCCTGCTGCAGGTGGGGTCTCACAAGGGCAGGGTGGAGTGGAGGGGCAGAGTCCCTGCTGCAGGTGGGGTCTCACAAGGGCAGGGTGGAGTGGAGGGGCAGAGTCCCTGCTGCAGGTGGGGTGTGACAAGTGTGGAGTGGAGTGGAGTGGAGTGGAGTGGAGTGGAGTGGAGTGGAGTGGAGTGGAGTGGAGTGGAGTGGAGTGGAGTGGAGTGGAGTGGAGTGGAGTGGAGTGGCAGAGTCCCCTCCCTCACACTGCTGCCCACACTGCTGGTGATGCAGCCCAGGACACCGCTGGCTTTTTGGGGTGCAAATGCACATTGCCAGCTCATGCTGAGCCTCTCATCCATCAGCACCTTGAAGTCTTTCTCTGCAGGACTGCCTGCAATCCCTTCATCCCTGAGCCTGTACTGACATGGGGATTGTCCCAACCCAGGTACATGATTACTGCACCACAATGGAGTAAATTAACTTCTGGCTGGGGACTCCACCTTCCATGGAATCTGAAGTCCACACAAAGCAGACATGAGCTCATTTCAGGATTTTGCTCTCATCTAACCATTCTCTGTTCACCACCCACAGAGAAAACAACCCAAATTACAGTACCTTACTTGGAAGAAGAAAGTGTAATTAACCATGACACCAACACCATTCAGAAAGTCTAGGTATGTCAAACACCATGCTTACTATTCTGAGTCTTCCACACAAAAAAACTTTGATAAAACACAGAAATATATTGAGAACATATTTTCATGTAGTTCTTCATCTTTGGCAAGAATCTGTGCATCTTAGTGCATAAATTCCCTGGCACCACTACCAAGACCGAGAATATCAAGAGCAGTAAACTTTTCTACTTTGCTTGGAAGCTTCTGAAAATCAGACATGAAGAGTAAATGGGACCATTTCAGTAGAGAAACACACAAATCACAAGTTTTAACACACTTTTCCTTTTTCACAGTTAACTGTACTTTTAGGTTAGATATAATGCCAACAAGTTTTAAAAGGAAAAGGTTGAGTTTGTACCCTGGAATATAGTATAACTTCAGGTCTGGCTCCAGAACAATTCCAACCCACTTAAACTCCAGCTGATGTGCTGCCTCCTATTCTCATTCATGCGCCACTACCACCTCACTCACTAAGGAGATTACTGTTCATCTAAATCCTGTAGGGATGCAGCTGAAAGTGTCAAATGGGAAAATAAGTCCTTTTTTTCTAATCAGGTAGCTTTTAGTTGATTTACTTCCTTGGTATGTCATACTGAGGGGTCAAAGAACCTCCCTATGCAAAGTTGCTTTAAGATGTCCTTCAGACAGCACCCTAGAAGGGCAAACACCACTGGAAAAACTCTATTTAAAAAGAGACTGCATGGCTAAGAACTATTAGTAATCAAAAAAGCTAGCAAAAGAAACCCACAGTAACATTCTGTTAGACTGTAAAGTCCAAAGTGTTTCATTTTACTCCAAACTGATTTTGAAAATTGACTATTATTGATAGGGATCCCGTTCCTACACATCAGTGAGAATTTGTTCAAACTTTCAGGACTGTGATGAGCTTGTGGCTAAATTTTAAACGTCACTGGGTTCATAGACCGGAAAACGTTATGATTTTACAGCAAAGAAGGTAGACTCCAGACCTTAACATTTTATGGAAAATAAGTCTATTCTTATATTTCTATTTTTGTGAAGTGTTCCTTTTCAAATGGGTGATTCATTGTAAAAGGAATCCATTAAAGGCGTAGTAGTACCACGGATTAATCTTTTCATAGGTTGAACTATTCTCAATAAACTGAATATGGCTATTTCAAGAAAAACAGAGCATATGCCAAAAGTTACAGCCCAAGGAACAATGATAAATTTTCCTAATGCTAAGTGTAGATTGACAATGAAAAACAAATGTGTATTCATGGTTTTTTCCCAGTGGAGATATATTTTGTAATCAGAATTCACCCCAAACACTGTTAACTACAGCCCAAGTGCATGTAGCTTGAGTGACTGTAAAGAAGCGATTCTGCAGAGACTTATTTTTTTAAATTTCTAATTGATTTCAAACTTTCCATAGCATTTCTCATTAGTAGCTGCACCAGTGCTACAAATGTATGTACCAAACATATAGTCTATAAACTACTATTTTCCTTAACTTCAACTTGGCAAAGTAAGCTCTTTGCTCTACCTGTAATTCACTACCCTTCATTACCTGTAATTAATTTACTACTTTACTTTGCTTCCCATATAGAATAAGCACTTGATATTGGACTACATACAAGATACATAATTTAAAATATATAATACATATAGGTGATTTATTAATAGGGCAATGATTTGAATCTTTGCCATGCTGAAAAACCTGATTTTCAGTCCTGGTCAAGTTTAAGGGCTCTGTCATCTCTTTTCTAAAGTGCTCTGCACCTTTGTGTCATGGTCTAGCAATTCTTCCATTTAGCCTGAAACTACTTCAAACCACATGCCACTCTCTCTCTCTCTCCACCCCGCCCCTGTGGTGGGCTGCAGAGGAGAACTGGAGCCACAAAAGGTAAAGATTATGGATTGATTTAAGAACAATTTACCAGAGACAGCAATGAAATAAGACAACGAACAGTAACACCAACAATACCAACAACATGTATGAGAAGAGAGGTGAATGATTCACATGGTACTGCTCATTCCAGGAAAACTCCTGAAAATACCTGATCCCTCTGCCATGCTGTGGGACCTGGAAGCAAGCCTTTTGCTCACCCCTGGAAAATGAGGTGAGATGGTATAGAATACCTCCAGGTCTTAGCCTTCTCTTCTCCACTCCTGACTGCTGCAAAAATGAACCCTATCCTGGCCAGGACGCTTTGTTTATTTCTAACAAAGTCTACCATGAATTTTCAATTAGACAAGCATCATACCAGTGTAAAAAAAGGCTATTTATTGCAGCAAGGCAACACATGCTCAGTCCACCAGAAATTTTTCTGTTTTGTACAAAGGCAAAAGGCTTGATCATTGACTTCTCAGAAGAAAAAAATATTGCAAGACAGACATGACCTGAAGGCTACCACATTGCTCTCTCTCACAGCTTACTGCTGCTTGTAAATAAAGCAACAGTGAAGTCAGACGATATCAAAACATTTTCATATTTGTAATGTTTAAATACTACAGGCTTCAAGCTAAAAAAAAGACAAATGACCCAGCATTGCACAGGAAAGCATTATGTGCGCATTAGCTAGCTATACCAAAATATAGCTTCCTTTATACAGAAATAATAGTAAAATGCAACAGCTTCTCAGCCTGGCATTCTAATTATCCCACAAATGTGAAGCATGTAAGCAGGCACAGTAGGATCATCACAAACTTCACTTATCAGAAATCAAACTACTGCACCCAAACTCCAAACTTTTGCTGCACCTATTTAACAGTTTACAATCTCAACCATAAGATTAGGAAAAGAAAGTCTCCTTTTCCAGTTTTAAATAAATAGGGCTGAGATACAAGCAGTTGTCTCAATATTCAGAATATGCAATGGGATTTCTATATAGAAGGTAGAAGGATAGCCCAGAAAAAGCAAACTCATTTCTCTTATACTGACAGAATCAAGAAAGCAACAATTTACAAGAAAGATGAGGAGGATAGGCAGCTGTAACACACAAAACTTTAGCAGCCCTAAAACATGACCCAAATAGACATCCTCCAACACTATATGCAGTCTTCACAAGATTTGAAACTCTTCTCAAAAGCACGAGCAAAATGGGATTCTCTGCCAGGTTTACTGTGTACACACAGTAAAGCAATGTGAATTATTTCATACCTTACACCACTGTTCAGGTGTTAGCTTGGTCAGGAAGGAAGGGATTGTGCTAAGTTCACGCATCTATTCTGATACGAAAAAGCCATGTTGTCCTGAAGCCTCCAGAGGAAATTACAAGACAGAATTCCAACTTTATTTCTAGATAAACTTTTAAACACTCTCTCACTTGTTACCTGAAATTATTTTTTAGGACTAATGGATAAATTTGCAATGGCATCAAAGCTAAAATATATTTTATGTGCTAATTAATGGCTTCTAACCTTTCCTACAAATTTCACTGATTTTTAATTACCTTTTTAGTGAAGGTTTTTCTGATATTCAGGGGAATTGAAAATATACATTACTGAAAAAAATGTTTCACCTTCTGCAACACTGAAAATGTAAAATGACAGAGACCATGTGTCAATGATTTTCTCCTCAAAGATGCTAAAACTCAAAAGTACTATTTGAACCAAAAACAAGTTGAACATTTCAATTCAGAACACAAAGAGGTGATCTCACAGATCTCACCAAGAAGTAGCAAAGAACAGCACAGTGAAGCAGACAGAATTGTCATACAAAAAGCTGAATTTCTCAACCCTCTTTTAACTGTTTTCTTGCATGCCAAAATTTGCACAACATAACAGTGAACCATTTCTCTTAATCTCCTATCAGCAAACATAGCCTTTCAAGTCAGAGATGCTGTAGCAAGTTTTGTAATTTTTACTCCATACAGAGTTTTCCATTTTAAATAGAATTCTATTGCTAACTAAGGGAGTAAGAAGTCTTCAGATTATTTTAACTATGATAAAAATGTAGCAAAGTGTCCATTAAATTAACAACTTTTCTAAATACTTATGCCCCAGATAAGCTATTTGGAAAAAATTTCTTCACAGAAAGACTGTAAAGGTTGGAACAGATTTCCCAGGGAAGTGGTGGAGTCACCATTCCTAAAAGTGTTCAAAACACACGTGGAGATGGCACCTGAAGACATGATCTAATGGTCAAGGTGGTGCTGGGTTGACAGTTGGACTTACGATGATCTTATGGGTCTTTTCCAATTTCAACACTTCTATGATTTTACATGTTCTAAGAAAACAACATCTAAGAAACTAAAAGCATTATGAGAAAAAAACAAAATATTTGTATATACACTCTTATAACTTGAACTTATATTTGCTACACACGACAGGGAAAAGTAAAGATTGAAAACAAAATATTTTAAATAAACAGGTTGCCAAGAACCATCTTAATTTCCCATTTACTTGCTCAACAGACTACTTAAGAAAACTGTGCAAAAGGTAATGATCCCTGTAAGATCAGAAACAAACTATCATCTCTCATCTGTGTCCCGTTCAAATAATTTCTGCAGCTAGTTCAGCTGCAAGAGTACAAAGGACATCATGACTAAACTTGCCATAACAAATGAGAACTTGGAAGAGATGACCAGATGATTAGATATAAAGACTACTACAAACCACTGTTTCTAGAAGCAGTTCTTTGTAAAGAAGGGCAGAGAACACACTGATGACTTTTTTGAGGTACTAATTCTGGAGTTTCTAGATATTTCTGCTTGCAATCCTGCCTAAAGAGCAGAGATGCTGTATTTAACCACCCAATTGTGACCAGATATTTCAATGGAAAAATACATCTAACTTCATCTAATATTTTGTAACTCATGTTGCCTTTAACTTCTGAGATACAAAAAGAGGCATACCAGTTTTTCTAATGAATATTTGGTGACCTCTGTCTTTCATAACTATGAATAACACAGGAGTTATGAAATACAGGGATTTTCTATTAAGTTTGAACAGTTTGAACAAAACACCCCTCATCTTCACCACAAAATGACAGAATTCTCTCTCCTAATTCCTCTTTTTAACATAATGGAGTGCTCACTCTGATCATTTTAAATGCTGCTCCTTTCTCACATCTTCCAGGAGTTACGCAGGATTCCAGTTATTACAGAATCACAGAATGGCTGAGGTTGGAAGCGATTTCTGAAGGTCTTCCTGTTCAACCCCTCAGCTCCAACAGGGTCACCTACAACCACTTGCCCAGGAGCATGTCCAGATGACTCAAATATTTCCAAGGACAGAGACTCCAGAGTCTCTGAGTAAACTGTATCAGTGTTCAGTCACCCTCACAGTAAAAACTGTTTCTTGATGTTCAGAAGGAATCTCCTATGTCTCAGTTTGTGCCCACTGTGTCCGCTGCTGTCAGTGGATCTAAGTTAGAATACATGAAATTCTATCTAGAATACAAGAAAATGCTTTTTACTGTGAGGGTCATCAACATTGGAGAAGGTTGCCTGAAGACACTGCAGAGATTCCATCCCTGAAGCTACTCAAAACCCAAATGGACACAGCCCCGTGTAACCTGCTCTACCTGACCCCATATGAGCAGGGGAATTGGACTACATGATTTCAGCCAGTCTTTTACAGCTTAAAGGACTCTGTTTTTTTTTTTTTTATCAGCTGCTGTTAAACAACACTTTCACTAGGAGTTTTTTAACAATTCAGCAAATTGTAAATTCAACGAAGCCAGCTAAAAGAAGGATTGAGAATATGAACACTCCAGCAAATCAAAAGAGAATACCTAGGGAAAACATTTGCACTTCATGGTCTTACCAAAAATGAAATGGCTGCAAGATTTTTTGCTAAAGCCCCTTTGCATATCAGTTCCCTAGAACATGCAGGATGCCACATGAATTTAAAGATACTCTTCAATATGAGATGGTGAAGAAGTTTGAAACTTTTCCTTTCAAATTTTGAAGGGATTGTAGATTCTAGGACCTATATTGTTACCTACTAGGACTTATACTGTTACAACAATAAATAATAGAAGTTTGATTCCTTAGGAAAGGCCAAAAGCTTTACTTTCTAGCTCTTCACAACAATCTAGAATCCCTGCAATAAGGATTTTGAGTTTTTGACATAATGAGCAAGTCACAAAGCAAACAGAATTACAAATATACTCAAGTGGTTCAGTATCAAGACTCAAAGAAAATTGCATAACTCTGATAATAGATTCAGTGTCCTATATAAATGAACACTGTATTTGCAAACTGAATTACTGAAGCCCTTGCATAACTGATGAATAAAGAAATATACAGTGTGTCTTGAGCACACAAATCAAATCCAAGGCCTTTTTTCCCCATAAAGAAGTACTTTATAGAATTTTTTTTATACTTCCACAAAACAATACAAAGATATATTAGCACAAGAAATTCTAAAGAAGACTAGTGTAAGAGTCAAAATTATTGCCAAAATACTTCCCCAAAATTAAGGCACCATACCAAAAGTTACCATTAGAAATTACCAGATAAAACCTGACAGTAAAACAGAACAGGTTATACTTAATAGCAACAGAAAACACTACATCTGCAGAGTATTAAATACATCACTTACTGCTTTGACTCATGGTGACAGACCTCCAGTGTTGGATCGTTATAGATGAAAGCTGCTTCTAAATCATTGACTCTCACTCTGTAAATCCTGCACTGTTTACTGTTCAGCTTGATTCTGTTCAGGTTTGCAACTGTGGGAAATATTGTCAGTTCCACATAACCCTATAAAAACACAAATCAAAATCTTCTGTTAAATCGTTATCACCTCAAAAGCTAGAGAGATATAAAAAATTATTACTAATACAATTTTTAAAAATCACTGGTATAAAGATGATATTTTCATATTTAAAAAGGAAAATTATTTGCCCTTAAGATTTTCTACATTTCATGCCATTCAACAGGTCAATCTTCACAGCTGTAAATGAAACAAAACAGAAAATTCAATGTGAACTGACAATCATACCTGTTTTACTGGAAAAAAATCTGCTTCTGTTGACTAATTTCAATAGTTATTAGCATCACTATGTTGTATGTTTTGGCATCTGACCTTGAGACAAGGATTCTTAAAACTTAAGCAGAATCCTTTTAAACCAATAGATTAATTGACAAAGACTCTTGAAGACTTTAGGCCTGAAATGATGAAAGCCTCTTCAAAGCCCCAGTGAACTCACATACAAGGCAGAATACTCTGTAAGCCTATCCCTAACATCAGCTAACACTGTGAGCATGAATTTTGAACTGCAAACTGCTCTGTAATATTTACAATGCAGCAGCCTTCACATTTAGAAACCTTTTACTAAAAATGCTCACAATTAGAAGGTATTTTATTTGATACATCTCAAGCAATGACAGACTTATGAGAAGCATCAGATTAGAAAGTATAACATATGAAGTACCTCAACAGCATAATTAGCTTGTGAATGCAGTTTTTTCCTCCAAAAGCATGAAGAAAACCCAGACACTTAACTTCTACTTCACACTTTATTAAGAAATACTTACTACAACAGACTTTCTCTGAAAATTTATGTTGTTGATACAAACTACCTGATGAGTTGTGCTGAAAGAAAAAAAAAAAAAAAAGTAAAGTTTTGCACAAATGCCAGCATTTAAAATAATACTTTAACACAGTTTAACAGAGAGCCACAAGGATATATGTACATATAGATAAAAAATGCAAATAGAATATACTTCTATAAAAATCATTAATGATTGTCTCAGTCTTTCATGCGGTCTAAATCAAATAATGAATAGAAGTTACCCACAACGTCAGGAAAGTCCCCCAAAAAATCAAACATAGTATCATACCAGTATGAACATTACCAGTAATAAAAAACCAGGAAGATAACATAATTTCTGAACAACACTTATCTGTATGTAAAATAAAGAATTACAAATGGCAATGTCAAGGTCTAAAACTGTAGTGATGAGCAGGATCAATAATGGCAGGAGCCATAACACCTGCAATCAGAGAACTGTGGAAAGTTTACCTGAGGAGTTGACACTTGTACATCATTTATATAAGCAGGTATTACACATTAAAAGATACAGTATGTGCTTTTACAATCAGCATGCCATAAGAATTTATAATTTAAAATAATGCAAATACACGAATCAAGACAGGTATTTTATATTAGTCAACTGCATTTGCTTAAATTTTGAGTGACGTATTGGAACTCCTGGTAACTAAAACTCTGACTTAAAAGATTGGAGATAAAATAATTCCAATTTAAAAAAGAAACTCTAAGTTATTTCTATGTATTTTCCTGTAGTAGGTGTCATCTTCACAGTAGTGCATTTCATGACTCAAGACAAAACCTTGAAATAATCCAACTTCTGTGGCACATCACACTTTATCTGCACATATCCCGTGCATTAAGAAGTGTCATTGCTTCAGATGAGATAAAGTTTGATAAAAATTCTTACAAGACACTTATATCTAAAAATGGATTCAGATGTTGTGTACATGAACTATATATGAGAAGACTGATCTACTTAAAAATACATTTGTGTAACAGATTTATAAAGAGATCAAGGAGGTATAACAATAAATCTATTAAAATGCACTAAAATCCACCACCAACTGCTTTGTAGCTTGGTTACAACGCAAACAGTGAATGTGTGAAAACAACAATTTGCTTAACAAAGCGGTTTGCTGCAAAGGCAAGCATTTTTTTGTACATAAAAAAGCCCTTAAGTCAAAAGGGCTTCTTGACACAGCAGTACATATGGAACATCGTAGTACGGTCTTTAGTGCTGACACTGTGTGAAGAAATGTCCAAGGTTTGAAGAGCATAATGTAAATATCTTCGTGAGACTGAATGGCTGACTGAAAGACTGCCCATTTACACATTAAAACATACATCTGCAACACGCACTTTCTGAATGCAAGATACACCACAAGCAACAGCTCCAGCATTCTTAAGTAAATCATTATTAATCAGCCTGTGGTCTGATTCAGTGAGCATTGGTTTCAAGTATAGAAATTTTTAAAAATAGATACTTATAATTTATAGGGTCTTGGGCTTTCAAATCCTTTGTCTCCTTTCTTCCTATTCATCCTGAACCGCAGCACTAAACAGACACTGCTGACCGTCAGACTGGCATCAACATCATCCTCACTCAACGGGTCCTTCGAATTTTCCCCGGGTCACGCCGTATGTGATCCCTCATCTCCTCAGCGGCTGCGTGACCCCCAGCAGTCAGGAATCTTCAGCCCGAGTGAGCACCATCGTTACAGCACCGCCACCAAGGAGTGTTTGCACATAACCTTCTGTGGGTGCACGCAGCCCCTCTGTCCGCTGGCGTTACGGAACCAGTCCAGAGGCCGTTCCTCTCCGCGGGAAATACGGCAAACAACCGGCTCAGCGGGCAGCGGCGGCGGGAGCGACGGAATCAGCAGGGCCGCGGCCAGGACGGCCGGGCAGACACCGGGGTCCGCGCTCCTGGGAGCGCCGGTTGGGGCAGCGCCGTCCGCTGAGAGCCGGGAAAGGTGCGGAGGGGCGAGCGGGCCGGGCGGTGGCCGGGCCCGGGGCAGGGTCGGCCCCGCGGGTCTCCCTCAGCAGCGCGCCCACCACGGCTCTTCCGCAGCCGCCGCCATCTTGCCGGTCACCTCCGACCCCGCGGGTGAGAGGTCACGGCCCGATGCACTGAGCTCTAGCGCCTTAGCGGGAAAGGCTGTTGGAGTTTTCCTTTTTACAGAAGGGCGGCTCAGCGGCGGCAACCGGAGGAGAAAAAGAAAGGGAAAAAAAAAATAATAAGAAGAAAATAATCCAAAAGCCGAGAGAGGGGCCGGGCCGTGTCCCCGTGCGCAGGCGCCGCGGCTCGCGCAGGCGCGGGCCTGGGGAAGGCGGGCACGGGCGGCGGGAGCGGCGCGCGCCCGGAACCGAAGGCGAGTCGGGAGCGCAGCGGCCTCCGGCTGCCACCCCCGGGTGTCACCGCTGGGAGGAGCAGGGGACGCGGGAAAAAGTTCCTTCGTAACCGGGACTGTTCTAAATAATGTTACAGTCATCTAGTTTAGGTTAAAATAAATTCCTACATCGAAGAAACTGGTGGGAGTTTGAAGGCGTCATTTCATTTTGAATAAGGAGGACTGAACACATGGAGTGGTAACACACACGAAATTAATTTAAACAAACTCTTCTCACAGCTGTAATAAAGCTCTATTCATTAAATACTTCATTTCTTATTTGTTTTACAAAGAAAGCCCTTGGACCACAACATACAAAAGTATCAATTGTGTTGTGTATTTTAACCAAGGAGCCTTCTGTGATGCAATGGAAGAATTCCCAAGGCTTTTCCATTGCTATTGCCATTGATATCTGGGAGTGAACCTTCTGGTGCTGTTGGGGGACCGCAGCTGTGGGAACCAGACAGCAAACAAGGCAGCTCTTCCCAGCAGAGAGCCATCCCACGTCTGCACACAGCTGGTCAAACACCACAGCCCTGCACCAGCAATGTGCAGCACAGGGCACTGACTTTGCAGCGATAAACAGAACTCAGGAAGTAGCTTTTATTCATGTTTTTATCTGTATCAAATTCCACGTACACACACCCTGCATCTTAAGAGTTACATCTGATTTAGGAGTTTCTCTCTTCTCCTCACTCACTCTACAGCTGGAATGCTGGTAGTTCCAAGGTGTTTCATACCTCACATCTGAGTTTGATGGAAAAAATGCTTTGCATCAAATAACCTACAACGGTTAAGTTTAAAATATAAATCTGAAAACTATCTAATATTAAACTCTGGTTTACTGACATGCAAACAATCCTTTTTAATGATTACAAAATTACCATCTCAGGCACACCACTTCATGGCTGTATCATAAAAACATCCTGTTTCATTGCTCTACACAGACCAATATTATACTGTAAGGTTTCAAGGGTTTCAAGGCACAATTTCTACGTGTAGTTATTTGCCATAACAAAGTTTTAAAAAAATAATTGTACTACAAAGTTTTGTAGGTTCTTTTTAAAAAAGCTCAAGTAGTCTTCTGTAAAGCATTAGTTTTACCTCAGCTACATTTTAATGACAGTTTATAGGAAATTTGTAACACAATGTCCAACTACTCTCTTATATTCACACTTCACTGCAATTATTTTTTTAAATATATATAAGGCTATTCTGCCAAGTATTAAAGTGTCAGGTGCTTGTGCTGATGGTGTTCATAGACATGACCTTAAAAAGAACCACTTTTCAAAATCAAGACTGGTGTAGTCTCAGTGGGGAATGATTTGTTCATGAGCTTGATGAGCTCTGTGCTATTCAAAATGTGAACACTGCATTGAAACTTTAATCGTTAAGAATGGCCACTAATGGGCAGAAGACTAAAATTTCCATTTTGCTATTCAAATCAATTCAATTGATTGAATTATTATCAAGGAGGCTTTAAATTTTCATTCCAGAATTACAGATAAACAGATTAAGTGTATTCAAGAAGTAGCTTGGCTCCTGGCTTAACTAGACACAAAGGAAAAAGAAGTTGGGCAAAGGAAGGTTGGCAAAGGAAGGTGAGCTGAATATCATTCCTTAGAGGCCACAAGTGCCCTCACACTCTCCTTAGCTGAGCAGAAAACACAACTTGTTCAAGTAGCCTAGCTGCTTAAACTCCACTGTATAATGATGGTTGGCAACTCTTCCCCAGAAGGCAGCAGCAAGTAACATTCACTGTTACTACATTCAGTATCCTCAGTTCTTCAAACAATACTTGTTATGAGATGGGTCTTCTAGAATTAAAAACTTTAACACCATTCAGCATTGAGGAGCGAGCATATTTTGTCAGAAGAGCACCAACGGTCTGCTTCTCTGCACACAAATCTCTAAAGAGGAAATAAAGCACATGACATTGGCACCGAGAGATACTTGCACACAAAACAAATCTGTAAAATATTTGTAACTACAGCAATAAACTAGATTGAGTTATTAAGAAAAAGAACCTGAACTACTGTAACTGTGTCATAATGCTTTAAATTACCTAAAGTTTAGAACTTACCTTGACATTAAGCACTAGGCAAAACTACATTACATACTTCAGAAAAAAGAATTTTGGGGTTTAGGCAGAGTTTTTATTATTACTGTTCTCTAATAGAGCTTTCAATCTAGCAAAACAGTCAGCCCTGAACTATTCAGTTACATTACAGTAAATTTAGAGCCACTCATAAAGGGTTGATGCAGTTTTGGGTTAGCATCAATACATGCTCACATATATCACAGCTGGACATTCCAGATAATGCAGTAGTGTAAATCTTACACCAAAGCAACAAAGGACACAGTACAGGAAGCACTATTGCTCTATAGTTCTAGTGTTGTAAATATAGAAATTCATTGTCAATGTCAGGAAGGTTAGCCTTTGAATTGTCTGCCTTAATGAAATGAGAGTTATCACTCATTTAAATCCAGAAGGATCAGCTTTTTACACACATTTAAATCCAAAAAAAGAGTTACAGATCCCAGAGGTGGGTATTCTATTCATATAGAATCCATATTAATTAAAAATGCAAAGTATAGTAGCATCACTGAGGCAGTGATAGCTCATCAGAAGCCAGCTATGCAAAAAGGGAAGAATATAATACTAATTATATTTCAATAAAAAGAAATTCATCCTTACTGTATGTAAGGAGTAATATCCACTTCTGTCCACTTTTCCCGTATGCCAAATAAGCTGTTGAATCTTTCCTGATTGTCTTCAGGTAAGTCTTCTACTTTTAGCAGAAAAATGGTCTCTGG
The DNA here is from genome assembly GCA_013400855.1 of Buphagus erythrorhynchus. Taxonomy (NCBI): domain Eukaryota; kingdom Metazoa; phylum Chordata; class Aves; order Passeriformes; family Sturnidae; genus Buphagus; species Buphagus erythrorhynchus. The sequence continues at coordinate 38,700 of VZTT01054251.1, read as the reverse complement.
TCTTGAACTTTTATCCACAAGAGCCAAGCCCTGTAGATCAGCATCAGAAAGGAAATGTTAAGTACTGACAAAATAATTAAACTTCCTTGTTTCTGACAATATTCCATACAAGTTGTTCTTTGCAGATCCAAAGCCTTCCAGAACTGCACTACCAGAGGCAAAGTGAAGAATTATAATAAAGTTGCTGTTTTACAGGCAATATTTATAATTTCCTTTATGACAAGAAGGAAGGGAGAATCCACTGGGTTCCAACATCTCTCTGCCTGCTTTGAGCGAAAGGATTCCCATAGTGTTTGCTACTTTACTGGCTGTCACTACCATCTGTTCAACAACAGCTTCAGCTTCTGTTCCAGTCACATTTACAAGTGGTAACAGTAGAGCTGCAACCCTTCTTTAAACAGTGAAATGTACCTGAGTAACAGAAACCTGAATTATCATGACTGCAGACTACTGGTGCCCATAGAGGACATCATAAAGTGTCCTTGAACTCAAAAGCTGACAGGAACAACACAATACCCAATAATGGATAAAATCTATATATGACACAAGTCAGTTACTACTACTATATTATACAGTCTGCCTACTCACGAAAGAATCCATACTTCTTTATGTGTTTACCTGAAGCTGATCAAGCCTTGTTGTCATCCCCTCAGGGACACTCTGTTGCCAGACTTCTTCAAACTCTGATAGATTGAATTTAACTGCATTTTGCAAAAGCATTTGGGCTATAGCTCTGCATATTTTATCTTCACGCATTTCAAAGAAAACCTCCCCTGCTGAGAAGCAAAAACTAGGTTATCTTGGATTCTTGCTTTTTGATAAAAGAACAGCCTAGTACTTCCATTCTTTTCTACAGTCTTCTATACACCAAGCATCCTGTTTTGTCTTTTCCTTGGGAAGTAATGTGACTTGGTATTAATTTGAATAAATTATGGTATCTTCTCATTCTCAAGAACAAACCATGCAGAATACAGCAGCACTGTACCAACTATAGTATTAATTTGTATCCATAAATGTGTTTGCCCTCCATGTTTTCCCCTTTCACAATGCACTGTCTCTCCTACAGCTCTCATTCCTATTTCTGAATGGCTTGTATTAGAGCATTTGCTTAAACAATTAACAAAATTTTCACTTCTTTAATCACCCTTATGAGATTATGAAGGCATGAGACTTCATTTTCTCTCACACTGACTTGGCTAAAATTCTCTGAACCAAATCACATATAAACACTTCCTTCTATTGTTTCAGCCACCTGTCTGTAACTCAGACTTGTTCCTTGTGCAAACTGCCTAACTGTATTAAGACAAGAGTCTGTTGTCACTCCAATTACTTTCCTATGTCCTTTAAGGTTGAGTGCAATTCCTACTTCAGCCGAAGGTGAGATGAAAGCCACTGTGGAGAAGAATTCAGACTGAGATTAGGGCAGTGCAGTATTTTATCTGTGTGTGAGATGGACAATTGAAACCTAATCAATACAACCAGCAGATCTTGTGGTGCAGTTCAAGAGATCAAAGGCAGATACCTACTTCAGGCAAGCTGAATTCACCACTGACTACTCATAATAGCACAATTAATTGCTTAAATATCTGAGATCTTCTAGGGTATCTAAAGAGAGGTCATCTAAATTTTACTAGTGACCTCTCTTGTCACAAAATTATGGCTTGTAGACACCTAATAAATCACTTCCAGTACCTCTGTTCACAATTGTCTTGTACAGTTTAATAGTCTTCTTTTCCTATAAAACTTACTTTAACAATTGTACTGATTTTTAGCCCAGTTTGCTCCGTCCTTGTATTGGCACTGTAGCAAACTCATTTGTTTGGGCCATTCTTCACAAAACCTACATCTCCTCATTAATAAGTATTTCTTTTATGCAAAGTTAAACCACGTAAGCTTTCCCAAACTTACCATCATCAACGTATTTCCTGCCATAGCTTAAAAGAATGTGTTCTATCATCTCTCTGGAAAAAAAAATATCAGAAATCAAGTTCTAATACTGTTTACGAGGACACTACTGAAACTATTACCACAAATATTAAGAAAGAGGTATGGAGAAAAAAAAAATTGAAGGGAATAGATGATGAGACATTTTTGTGGGGAAATGAAGAAACTGGTAAAAAATAGAATAAAAGAGAGAACAAAAGGGGACAAATAACAGACAGGAGCTAATTTAGCCTGTCAACACCAAAGGTCTCTTCCACTTTCTAGTTATAACTAGCAAATAAAATGTCCCTATAACTTAGGGACATGGTTCAGTACTGGACTTGGCAGTGGTGGGTTACTGGCTGGACTCAATGGTCTTAATGTTTTTTACCAGCTTGAATGATCCTATGATGCAAGTCAAAAATCTGGCAATTAATTATCCCTTACTGAATAATAGGCATTTTTCTGAAGCTCTGTCATAAAATTATATCCTAACTGCAGATATCTTTTTGAGCTAAGAGCCAATTAAATGGAAAATGCTACATATTGTAAACTTAAGACTTTCTTGGAATGGTAATTCTGAATTACACCAGAAAACATACCCCCCCTCAGCTAGTATGCAATAGGTAAACCAAACATTTTTGGTTAGCTATAGCTTCAGAACACGTATTTCAAGATGCTCAGCAATTTGCAATTTAATTTACAACTTAACATGCTACTTCCATCATTTACAACTCAGAAGTAATGTTTCTACTGTGGATCAGTGGAAATACTACCAATAAACACTAAAATCAGTTTACTAACCTATCTGTCTAAAAATTCCCTTGAGTATTTTTAGAAACGAAAATGTATCATTTACATCATGGTAACTAGAATCTAGATTTGCAAGACTATAATTCTAAGAGACAGTTAATAAGTACTGTAATTACTAAAAGTGAATAATGAATGTGGGCAATTTTAAGTACTAAAAATAATTGTTTACCTGGGTTCTAGAGATCCAAGTTCTTCAAGGCAGGCACATAGAGGAACCTTACTCAAAGGCCAGGACTCTGAGTCTATTAACTGAGTCACATGACTCAAGAGTTTCATCTCATAGTCAAAGTCTAGAATTCTCCAATATCCTACCAAAGAGAGCATGACAAAACACTGTTAAAAGAAAAATATTAACACCTTAATTCTATTGCCATTAAGATACATTACTGGAGTCTGGACATTCAGGTCACACCTTTACAACATGCAGCAGCATTGTGTCTTTTTCAGGATTAAAAGCTGAGAAAAGGAATTAAATAATAAGAGCAAATGTAAAGGAGAATGAAATTTAATTATCTCAATTGTTTGTAATTCTTTAACTTCAACAGATGCAAAGACACTACAAATATCACTCCAAGATTAATCAGATGTGGAAAAACTAATATTTAGTTCAGGAACAGAACTGCATGAACAGAACTGGCTGCATTGGCCCTACAAAGCAACAGCTCGGGTCTAGAGAAGTTCACAAAAATCCTGGAATTCAGATAACTCTAGGACTGCCATGACCTTGTGTCCCAGTGAGGTTTGGGCATGGCCAAGTAAAGGATGAGTAGGACCAATCCCCAGGTGAGGTACTTGCTCAAGCCTTTCCTCATATGGTAGGAAGACACTGAGATAAACCCAGTCTGGGAGGAAGAAAGGACTATGAAAAGGATGGGGTCACCTAAGAATCAGCTGTTTTTGCCTCTAGAACTACAGAAAGCAGTACCCACTCATTCATGAAGAGGGTGACCAGCTAAAAAATATTCATGCTGTGGGTGGGATACTCTGATGCCAGTGTTTGTAGCAGTAAGGAAGGAGTTATCCTGAAAAGAGAGAGACTGGCAGTGCCTGCTCAGCTTTATCCTTCTGATGAGATTCATAGCAGCAGAGGACATGGATCTACAGAAACAAATCTTAGAACTTTGAATTAACCTGCACCTTGAAAGACGAGGATATGGAATGGGCCTTAGAAAAAGGAGACATACATTTTGGGGAAAATAGCAGAGTTATTTCCTCATAGATTAATAATATTCTTTAGATATGAATACCTTCAATTTTGCAGGCATCTATAACCTGCAATTGGTGGAGTATTTCTTCTTCACTTGCTTGAATCAGACTTAACAAATCTTCTGTTGTATACTGGAACAGGGGGAAAAAAGGAAATAAAAGAGGTTATTCTTACTCCTTCTTTGCTTCAGCAACCACACTAAATGCATTATAAGCTATAATGAAGGAAAGACTTAAGATAGATGTTTCTTCCCCCAGACTCTGAATTTTCTAAGGTTTGCCACACTCTCTGAAACTTTAACTTAAAGTATTTTCTCAAAGGGTTATTCAATATAAAAGGCAGTCTAACTACAGGAAAGTCTTTGTACCAGGCATAAGTAATAATGTATTTGTATTCCCAAAACGTCAAACTAGCACAAGCACACCTTGTAAGTGAAGTATCCCAGCAAGAATGAAAAGTGAATGTGTTCTTGCTTTCCTGAAATCACATATTTTAATCTGTGAGATTCAAAGAAAAGGCAAAGCAAAAAATCACTTATCACTTTTGGATAGAAGATGGAACCTGCACTTAGTACCTCCACTGAAGGAAAGCCTCCTCCACCATGACCTCAACAGTCACATGTTGTGTTTTGGTGTCTGCTGATCAATTGGCACACGCACAGCACAGACCCAGCCATAACACAAACACCTCCCTGCAGAACAGTTATGTGCTGAGATGGGAAGGTGCTGTGAGATACTGTGGTGAAGACGTGGGTGGAACAGAAGTTATCATGAGGAGTGAAGTAAATGGAAGAAATATCAGACTTCAATGCACAGGAAATAGGACATCAATTAATTTATTCACATTAGAGACTATTTAATCAACTCTAATATTAAAGTTCTGTAGATTATAGCTCAGGAATATTTCCCATCAGAAAGATAACATTGGATTAAGTATTGGATTGAGATCTATCTGACTATGGGAACACAAATGGAACATACCAACTCTAAGTTTGGAACATCCACATGTTAAAAAACCACTTAATAAATCAAGAAAGGCCTCCACTTCCTGCTATGCTATTCCTGTCGGAGTATGTTGAAATATCATCAGGACAAGCTCCCATCAGATTGTCAAGGAGGGATGACCCTATTATACAGTACTTAAAAAAAAACCACTGCTAGCAATTGAGAGCAAAAATATCCCCAAAGCCGTATGTGTGTTAGAAGTTTAACACTGCCATTCAGATGCCTTGCACACAAGTCCTTGGCAAGTGTTTCTGCTTTGAGGCCAGTGCAGCAATCCCAACAGCTTTTTTGAATACATCACTGCTCTCAGCTCTGATGCTTTTATCAGCTGCATTGCCCTTGCAAACATAAAATAGAATGGGTTGACTTGCACCATGTCCACACCAGCAACTTCCAGATATTGTATTTAGTATGTTTCTTATTTTTTTTCTTTTCGGATGTCTATGATATATTCAGACATATATCAGATCTATATGTCTGAATATGCCCTGTTATTTCACTGTAAAATTCAGTACTAGCCTACATATTTGTAAGCTTTCCTCTAGTTTGCTAAATCACAACACCACGCAACAAGTTCCCTACAGTGCCATAGATCTTTATGTCTCTTTTGCTGGGATTCTCTGTGTATGATACAGTCCTGAAAATCATGAGACTTAGCTCAAAGTAAACAACCAAAAGAAAGTAATTTATTTTCAAACAGATTAAAGGTGGCCTATTAGTTCCCAGCACACGATAAATGTTAAGTGTAAGCAAACAAAACAGTGGAAATCATTGTTTCCTACACATACGTTGTTTGGGATTTTGGTGAGAATTAGTCCCATAGGAAAGAGTTTTTCCCTGGAGAGCTTTCAGATTCATTTAGGAGTTCCATCAGAGGCAATCTAATGATCTACATGTATCAGATATATCTAGTTGTTATCCAGTAAGCTCATAGAGGAAATACAGTTTCCTTCAAAAATAAATGGCGATCAATCCTCAAACCAGGCATTAACATTTGGGAGACACTGACATCTTTTTAAATAATACTCAATATTATGAATAAATATTATTTCATATGATTTTTTCATGTTGCTAGCCTTTGACAATGCTTATAATTTTCAGACCATTTAAGCCCTTTAACCTTTCCCATCCTTTATTTTGCTGTATGTCCTTCTAGATCAGCACAGCTAGGCAATTCTGGGGGCAAGATTCTGTAACTAATCAGAAATCAGCCTGTTAATCATCCAAGAAGAGAGAGGCATCATGTCTCTCCAGAGAAAAGTAACATCTGTGTTTGCACATCCAAGCACATGCAGATGGTTTGTTGGTGTCAGCTTCAATCAACTCTCAGCATAAAATACTTGGGAACAATTACTTTTTGGTTTTAAACTCAAAAGGAAAACCAACCAAACTAACAAAATCCCAGAATTTTTATCAGCCTTTTATCTGAGATCATATGCTACACAGTCCAGGTCTCCCCATTATTCTTTAGGTCCCACATTGAATTTCCTGGAAACATGGTAAGACAGCAGGACAGGATTTCATTTGTGCTTTCCCTTCTTTTAATGTGACTTATTCCATGTCTTATATAATCCCTGTTACTCTTTTCAACTCCCTTCTCCTTGTCATCACCAATTACTGACTGGAAAGCAACTCGCACACGGGTGTGCTCTGACCTCATACATGACAGGCTGCATTATACCTTAGTAGTCATGTAACTCCCAAGAAATTTAGAAAAGATTCTGAAGACTGTCCTCCAAGAAACTTCCCATAGGAAAAGGGAAATGCCCAGTCTCCTTCCACATCCTTCATTTTCTTCTTTTAACTAATAAAAAGGTTGCTTACCTGTACTCACTGGAAGTGCTAACAACAACCAACTTGTTTAGAATGGAAGGGATAAGAAATTAACTCAAAGAAGCAGTGTGAATCATGTGAGGAAGGGGATTTTTCTACTTAAGGATGTATCTTCACTTTAATTTGCTCGTTACCAATTACAAGGAAGCAATTTACACAGCTGATTTACCTTTGAAAATGTTGAAGTCTGATCTTTCTGACTATCAGGCCCTTCATAAGGATCTTCCATCAAAAGCTTCCTCAGTTTCTTCAGTTTTGGTCGACATCTCCTTAATTCCCAATAGTTCTTGGAGAAACCAGCAATCTATAAAAGAAAACAGTGACTCTTTAAACATTAAGGTAGCATCTGGATTCAAAGCTGCTTACCAAAAATTATCAGCAAGCACTTAATCTAGTCACTGAAAACAAGAAACTATTAATAGGGTAATTACTTTAAAGACAAAACAATCATTGCAATGTTTTCAATTTAAAAAAATTACGATAGACAATGAAGAATAAAAATCCACTGTTGCTTGATTAAAAATATGTTCATAGTACATAAGACAAAGGTAACAACTCAACTCTGCATGCAAATGACAGGAACTCACCATGGGATATATTTCTGCACAATTCCCCTCAAAACTGCTTTTTGTCCTAACAGTAAATTATATTACTGCCATAAAAGCCCTCCTGTATTAACCTGTGTCTATCTTCCCCAGTTCTTCCCATGCTTGGGATCTGCTTCATGGTCTTTTTACACCTCAATGAATCATCATAGTCCTAAGCTCAAGCGAAGCAGACATTAACAAGGGCAGAAAGCTACACTTGCACACAACTGACAAGACATCTCTCTTCCTTGCCCTGAGCCAACACACAAATAAAGAGTGTGCAACAGGAAGCTTGGCTGTTCTTGATTCAACAACACTGACTTACCAAAGCTTTACTTTCAGAGTAATCATGAGGTGTTTCATGGGGTACAGCTTTGACTTCCTGCAAGATTCTTTGAAGAGGACAGACTATTGGAGGCCTTTCAGCATCATTTCTGCCACTTACCAAACTGACAGAAATGGGAACAGAATCGCAGAGGCAGAACAGGCTCCTGCTTAGTGACTCCTGACCCAACCACTAGTCCCATGTTGAAACAGCTTCCACAAAAAAGCCTCTAGACAGTACTTTAAAATACCCTAAGTGCTTTACCAGAATACTTGGGGTATTTTAGAAGTCNCTGAGTGTAAAATAAGAAACAAAACAAACAAACAAACAAACAAACAAAAACAACAAAAAACAACAAAAAAACAACAAACAAACAAAAAAACACACAACAAAACAAACAAAAAAAAAACCAAAACAAAAAACCAGAAAACAACAACAACACCAAACAAAAAACCAAACAAAAAAAAAAAACAAACAAACAAAAAAAAAAAACCACAAAAACCAAAACAAAACAAAATAAAAACCACAAAAACTTAAAACTTTAAAATAATATTGTATACAAATTCTCATACACAGAAATCTCTCAATTTTAATCTATTACATAACTGGCTTGACAAAAAATTCAGCTAAACACCAATTTCCTGATAAACTTCCAGGCTTCATGTCAGTTAGTATTTACTTAAGTGCTAGGCTTTTTTCCTGCCAAATTGTCTTCTGATGAATTTGGTACTAAGTAGATACTCTGCATAGAAAAGAAAATAAATAATTCTAATTAATATTCCAAAGCTCACAGCCTGAGCTGAGCTGTGTGAGGTTAATACAATGGCAGATGCTTTAACTGTGAGTATCAGCTGTGCAAGTCATAAAAAGATCAGCACCAAAACTACAAGTGAAGGGCAGTGAAGCCCCAAAGTACTGAGTACACATGGTATGTGTGCTATGTTTCATAATTTGCAGTGTCAATGAACCATCTAACATTTTTGAAATAATTTTGAGAGCTCTGAGAAATAAAGCTTTTTTAAATAGTTCCTAAACAAATCACATTTCTATGATGTGTAACTTCACAGGAATAGTGAAATTATTAAATGCAGCAAAAAAAAAGTACATGGAAGAATATTACTTTCTCATTAATCTGCTTCAGCATGAATTAACTTTTTACATTAGCTCATCAGACGGCATGGAAGAACTGATGCTGAAGTAGGATTATTCCTCAATGACACCATTATGTCCATTACAGCAAATAATTAATAATATTTGCCTAGCTATTTTTAATAGAATTTTATTAACTATGCTTCAGGAGGGCAGAGAACAATTAATTCTTAAACTGAGAACTCTAAAATCATTCACTTTGATAAATGTTTTGGTACGCTAATTGAAAGAGCCACCTTTGAATACATTTCTATATTTAAAAAATAGTATTCAGACACGACATGGTAAAATCTCCTTTTTGGGGAAAGCACTCCTAAAAATCAACCTGTAAATAGCTTACTTAAGAAATAATTGCTAACACTGAGAAGTAAGATTCTCTTTGCAAGCTTTTAATATCTACCACAAATAATTACTATGCACTGAAAATAAACCACAGTTTTAACTTCTAAATAATAATAATCATACATTATGGAGAAAGTTCAGCTGCCTGAAGGAAGAAGGGCTCTAAAGCCATTTTGGACACCCTAAGGCATAGCATGGCCCTGTATAAAAAGTTTATTTATAAAGACATCTTCCTGGAGCTGGTCAATACACAAAGAAGCTACAGGAGACTCGTTCCTTTCTCCAGTGGCAGCCTGCAATAGTGGCTAAGCAATACCACAGGGCATCTAAAATGGCATTAGAAGCCTATGTTTAGGCAACTGAATCCCAGCTGGGTTTCACATATGCATCTTGGACAAAATACAAGAAATTACAGAGAATAAGAAAGCAGAAAATTAAAGCAAACAAACAAAACCCCTGAAAGACATACCTGTGAATGAATAATATTACAAGATGCCGGATCTGCATTCAGTTCCTCTGGAGTTTTGCAACCAGGAACAAACAGCAGCATATTTGAGGTATCTGCTATTTTCATGTCGTAAGTTTTATCTTTGCTGCACAACACTGCGTGTTCATCCTTTTCACCACGGATTACTAGGCTGGAAAAAAAAAAACAGCACAGAAATAGTGATGATCACTCCTCTGAACTGAATGAGTTCCTCCCAGGGTACATACACTAACCTAGGTGCTCAGATTCAATTTAATTAAACTGCTCCTCTTGTTTCCCAAAGCCTGCACGCATGAACAAAGCTCAGCTGTGCCCCAAGGGATCAACATGATTCAGGCCTCTAACAGATAATACTTTATCAGTATTGCACTAAATAGGAATGGGCTTACTAACACACATCTCAGAGAACTAACTTCTTTAGAGGGACTTCTCATTTTGTATCACTTTGAAGATTTTCCTTATGTCACTGGCATTGCAGTAAAGGAAGAAATTCAAAACAGTATCAAAACTTTATCTAGAACTTGCTCTTGGTCCAGAGTTCGGTGTCACATAACCATCCTTCCCTGCCAATTTGTCTGTCTTGTAGGCACTCTGACATCCATCAGACCTGGAGAGTTCTAATAGGAAAATCTCAAAGTCAGCAGGATTCTTTTAGAGACATAATCCCTTTTCTAAACCTATATTTCTGATCACAGAATATCCCGAGCTGGATGGGACCCACAAGGATCACTGAGACCAGCTCCTGGCCCGGCACAGGACTGCCCAAACCATCACACCATGTGCCCGAGAGCGCTGTCCAATTGCTTCCTGAACTGTGGCAGGCTTGGTGCTGTGACCACTTTTTGGGGAGCCTATTCCAGCATCTTCTGAGTTTTGTTTAGAAGTCTCCACAGCAAGAAGTTTTCCATTAACAAAAAAAACACCAAAACCCCACACTTCTTAGAAGTGGAAATAACTTTTAGTTTCCAGTGTAACTGAGACAGGTTTAAGGGATTTAAGGGGCAGTTATGCAAGCCGCATCACAAGAACCCAACTGCAGACTAAGCCCCGTTCCCGCGTTTCCCCCGCTCCCCCCGTACCTGCGGCCCGCCTCCAGCTCGGCGCACAGCCCCGGCTCCAGCTGCAGCAGGCAGCACTCGCCGCCGCCGGCCTGCGGGCCGAAGCTGAGGCAGTGCACGGCCGGCAGCAGCTCCGCCGGGTTCAGCTTGGCCGTCTGCAGCGTGGCGTCCACCTCGGCGCGGCTCCGCATGGCGGCCCCGGCCTCCATCCCCGCCCCGGCCCGCTCCGAACTCGGCGCCACAGCCTCCATCCCCGCCCCGGCCCGCTCCGAACTCGGCGCCACAGCCTCCATCCCCGCCCCGGCCTCCATCCCCGCCCCGGCGGGGCCCGGCCCGGCCCACGGGGAGGTGGCGGAGGCGCGCGCAGCCTGCCTGGATTCCGCGGGTGACGGGCGGTCGGGAGCGGCTCGGGGTGGGACTGAGCGGAATCGCTTCGCTCTGCTCCTCCGCCGGGTCTAATCGGGCACAAACATCCTGATTTCTGTCCGGCTGCACAGGAGCCGCGCTGTGCTGCAGTAAAATCTCTTGTTATGCCAAAAGTGCAATAAAAGTATACAAAACGCTCCAAACTGAATGAAATGACAAAACATTGCAAAAACAGGCCCAATATGGAAGTCACTGCCCGGCTCTGAGGCAACATAAAATCATGGACGTGTTTAGGATGGAAAAGGCTTCCAAGATCATCAAGTCCAACCCTTCATCCAGCACGGACAAATCCAGCACTAAACCATGTCCCTAAGTGCCACACCTACGTGTGTTTTAAACTCCTCCAGGGATGGTGACTCCAACACTTGCCTGGGCAGCCTGTTCCAGTGCTTGACCACCTTTTCTGTGAAGATATTTTTCCCACTATGCAATCTAAACCTCTGCTGGTGCAACCTGAGCCCACTTCCTCTCATCCTGTTACTTCTTAGCTGGGAGAATTCCTGCCTGGCTACAGCCTCCTTTCAGGGAGTGCTGGTGAGCAATAAGGTCTCCCCTGAGCCTCCCTTTCCCCAGGCTAAGCAGCCCCAGCTCCTTCAGCTGCTCCTCACCTGAGTTGTGCTCCTGACCCTTCCCCAGCTCCATTGCCGTACTCTGGACACGCTCCAGTCCCTCAGTGTCCTTCTTGTAGTGAGGGGCCCAGAACTGGACACAGGATTTGAGGTGTGGCCTCACCAGTGCTGAGTACAGGGGGACAATCCCTGCCCTGGTCCTGCTGGCCACACTGTTTCTGATCCAGGCCAGGATGCCATTGGCCTTCTTGGCCACCCGGGCACACGCTGGCTCATGTTTAGTCACTGTTGACCAGCACCCCTTTTCCACCTGACAGCTTTTCAGGCCCAAAGCCTGGAGCATTGCTGTGCCACTCTCAAAGTTTTTCCTCGACACCAGAGCATGACAGCAAGTGTGGAGAGAGGGAGATTGAGTGTCCAAGCCACCACAATGGGGCCTGATTGTGGGTGGGAAAGCGCTGCTGAGGTGGCTGCCACCACTGGCGTCACTCACCCCAGGTCCTTCTGTCCTTCTGGGGACAGTCTGACCGAGGGCAGCTACCTGCAGGTTCTCATCCACACATGACCCCTTAGGAAAGAGCTTGCACAGCCTCCACATGGAGGTTCGTCTCCGCGTGACTCAGGGCTCAGCTCAGGTTCTTGCTGTGGTCTGATAGGGCTGTATCTGCCAGAGGAAGCTGTGAGGAAGTGCTTGAGCTAAAGCATTGACATAAATGAGTGGAAACCACAGGCATGTGCAATTATTGCAATGGAAATAGTCTGCAGTTCAGAGATTCAAGGGGAGGTCGACTGACGTCCTTAAATCATAAGAAGAAAACAGAAGTGGAGGCTCAGAACAGCTAAGCAGCAGTGGAAGTCAGACTTCTGCAAGGAGCAGCACAGGATGCCTCTTCCCTGCCTTGTCCAGACAACTGGCTCCTCAGATACTCACTGATTTTTGCTGCAGGGCATATTAACACTCAGCCTGGTGGTGTGTTAGCCCTAGCTGCCTGCTGCGTGCATCGGCTAGCAAATAGTTACTCAGTGCTCCTAAGTTATGTCTATCCACTTGCTGAGTACCTCTGTGCTTGGTACAGATGAGGAGGTCCTAACCCCTTCTATGTGAGAACCAGAAGCAGGAGCTGGTGGGATGAAGGTGGCTTGGTTCAGTCCCAGCCTGGCAGAGACCATATTGTTGTATGTGACTGAATCAGGAATCTTCTGCCTTCAGAAGGTGGTGCCTAAGTGGTGCCAGTGAGGCAATTGGCCTTGGAGAAAACTTTGGCTAAAGTTATTAGATCGTTACCTCTGTCACAACACATGTGCAGTGGCTTATTCAAACACTCAGCCATCTATCATGTTTTCATGTTTTATTTCAGTTACTGGAAGGTGGAAATGCCATCATTGTGCATACAGGAAACCAGAGACACTCCAACTTTGGCTGGTTTCTATTAATATGTAGGTGCAAACTGATAGCCTTATTTGAGATTTACATTTTGCTTTAATGTAAATCTCTTCATGCACACGTCTCAGGTAAACCAGAAAATCACTTTTACCAAGTAAATGCTGAAATAGTTACTAACTGAATAGCAGCTTATTTGTGCTGGCTGTAATTTATACCTTAATTTGTGCAATTTTCCAATGACCTTGCACACCTGCTTTTTCTTCTTTCTACTTTTCATTCTGTGAAATAAAAGTTCTGGTATAGCCAAGAAACTGAATCCAAGGCATGGGTTCGTGGAGTTTGTATCTTAAGAGATCTGCTATGTAACAGAAACTCAATAGGAATTAAATCACTGGATGTTATTCAGCAGTTGGCATTGATCTGTGGTCAGGAACATTTGTAGTAGTTATTAATTCTTCTATTCAGTTTTTTTTTATCCTGGTAGTTCTGGCTGAAGATGCTTTTTATATATTTTATATATATATTTTGGAACTGAAATGTATATGCTTGTGCTGCCTGCCATCTTCCTCTGCCTGTCCCTTGTTTACCCCTCTGGAAGTTGCTGTTCAAGGTGAAGCAAATTTGGCAGGTAAATTTCCTGGAATTTTGGTAGAAATCAGTGGCTGGATGATATATTGAAGCCCCTACTTGGGGGAATGCTGCTCTGATCCATTCTAAGAAGCCCACAGGCCTATCACCAAACACATGGACATAAATCTGTAGAGATGTCTCATTTCTCAGGAAACAACTGGTATTATGCATCTGTTTTCACTAAGGTTGCTTTAGAGCAGTGACCTGACAAAAACAGGTTTGTCTAGGACCTTATGAAGTTGGTTTCTTGAAACATGGACGAATCATTACTGAATTTGAATTGCAGAGAAAATAGATTATGAACTATCAATGTTGCTGTCAATTTATAAGGAAGTGCATGCTATGGCAAGAGAGCTTGGTGGGATACTGAAATTATTTTATATTGATGCTGTGGGGTTACTTATTTGCTCTGGAATTGCTACAGCATCAATCAGTTCTGTTTTCAGTTTGAGCTGGTCTGGTGGGCTGAAACTGTCAGGGTTCAAGAGCATGTAACATCATGATACAAGCAGGGGTGAAACTCACCTGTAGGAGAGTTGGAAGCAAGAATTGAGGAAGCAGTAAATTCAGCCATCCTGATTTAACTAATCACCAACTGCTATCAGTCCACCCAGGTGCCCACTGGAGGCTTTAAGGGGCTGCTGTGAGTGTGAGGTATAAGATGCATACCTGTCAGCATAAGGGAGAAGTAGACTGAACTGCTAAATAGCCTCTGCATCCTCAGCTGGGCTGGAATGAAGCCAAGCCTCAATCAAGATAAGCTTTGACATAGTTTTTCAATTGACAAATACAAATGCAAATTCGTGTTAATGGAATGTGGTTGAGTGAAGTTAGCAAACAGAAAAAGGATCGTTGAAAATTGTTATAGTCTTGCCTTTGAAGTCCGTGGCCCTGTCTTTCCCAACACTCAAACATCAGGGATGTGAACTGTTAAATAAATGAAGGGCATCTGGGACAAATCAAATAAAATAAATTACTCTGAAGCTCCACAACTGAAACCTAGAATGATGAAGCAGGAGATAACAGTGCACCTTAGCACTGTCAGGCTCTAGTCATTAGCTAGTGTGTTAGGAGGATGACTTCCCACATGTGATTGCAATTCAAGTGCTTAGGAATTCTACAGTAAAATGTAGTGAGAAAATAGGGCTACATGAAATGGGGTGTTCAAATGACAAAGATGTACACACTAGCAATTTACACATGTCCTTCAAAGTACAAAAGAGGTAGCTGAGGAAATACTAATACTAATACACAGCCAGCACTGGAAAAACTGGCACAGTGCCAAAGTTGAATATCACAACACATTATCAGTTCAGTGATGATTACACAATTCACAGTTACAGTTCTTGGAAATTACTTCACAAGAGAGGCTCCTTTTGATTAAAGCCTCATAAACTCCAGTTTAAGGATTTATTATTTCAGCTGGAATGCCATCTGCAATATTTAAAATTAGTATCTGTGTTACATTTTTACTCATTAAATGACAATTTCTCCTTTTCTAGAAATATCTGCCATAGGATGTGCTCATTGTGTTTCAGTACAGAAGGTGACCACTGAAGCTCTAGGTGTGACTGGGGTTGGAGCTCTGAATGCTGTTTCAGCACATCGCAGACTCCCATGAGACTGAGAGAATGACTGTCTACAATGAAGGTTTGTACACAATGGAATACAACATTTCCTTCTAGGAAAACAAGAAAGAGAAAAGAAAGACCAAACAGAAAATATAATTATGCCATTGTATAAATCCATGGTGCACACCTATCCTGAATAATGATTGTCTAGTCTGTCTTAAATGTAGGAATTTCAGATTACTGATGAAAAGAACAGAAAGTAATGGATAAGAGGATTGGGAGATGTGGTGAAAGTCAAAATGACTGTGACCCACAAAAGAGTTAAACAAGTTCATAAAGATGTGCTTGTCTCTGTTAATCACAATATTCAGATTTTAGTCATAATTCAGGATCCAAAATAAATTCAGACCCCCTAAATCACCAGGGCACACACTCTTCTGCTCTCCATTGGAGGTGGTTATTGAGACGTACTTTAATTTTTTAAACTTTTTTTTGTAGTGGAAGGTAAGATAGCAAAACAGTGGCTTGTGTATTCTCTGTTGCAGACCTTGATTAATTTGTATTACTGTACCCCAGTAAAACCACCATGCCTGATGATGTCAGCCAGAAAAGCACCACAAAGCAGGAGCTACTGAGTCCAAGACTCAAAGAGGGAAAATTTCAGCCAATTAGTAGAATAACCAGATAGCTCATCGCTACCTCAGACAAGGCTGTCTTGTCAGTCTTAACAGGCCACCACGGAGATGCAAAACACATATATTCCAATTAGAAGAAAATAAACAGCTGTAACCAAACCTAAATATTCGTGTAAACCATACAATAGCTTGGAGTATCTTGATAACATAAAATTGGTTCAGGCCTGGAAATACTGGAGAAGAGACACTCAACAACAAAGCTGAAAAGCATACGCCAAAAAGCTGGAGCACAGATATGATTGAGGCAATTCAGAAATTATTTTGAGAATTTCACCACACACCATTGTGACAAGCAAGAACCCAGATGCCCAAAGCTTATGAGACAAGTGGCAATTAGAGAACTGTTTCATTGCTATGTTGTTTCTCTGCAGGGACTGCATGTGTAATTGCAAACAAAGGCAGAGGATCAGTCATGCAACACTGATTTCAGGATAAGGTGGGGTAAACCTGAGCAAGCTGATATCCAGCCCATATTCAGAGCTTCTCCCAGGCTCAGTCAGTGAGTCAGGACATTCATTGCTGCACAGCATGTCCTCCCAATGTAAACACTGCTGCAATGGGTGGGGGAAGGTGCTGTGGTGTCTGTCCACATTGGCATGAAAGAGCAACCTGTTTTTTTCATGAATGAAATAATTACAGGGACCCTTTTAAATTTAGAATATATGTCAAGCAACCATGTTAGTTCATGCATGAGTACATCATTAGAATCTTTTGCTCCCTATACATCATTTTCTGGGTAGATCTCCAGAGTGCTTCTACCAAAGCAAAGCCTGTGGTTCAGACCCAGATGATTTTGCTAGTTGGGAAAATTAACAGCAATACTTTACTGCAGGCCCTAAAATTTAATCACATAAAACACCTGCTGCTAGAGATATTTAAAAGGGTGTTATCATTGATATCTAGGAGTTACATGACATAAATGCAAATCAATGTAGCTTTTTTAATGCTGTGTAGGGAATTTTGTGGCTAATTTCAAGGCTCAGTCTGCAGACCTTATTAATACTGACAACGTAAATGTCAGTATGTGTCATCTGGCAAGTTATCCTATCATCTCCCTTCTTGACTAGATGCTATCTGCATAATAGTAACCTCAGAGAGTGGGTGGTTTTTAGTTTCTTACTAATTTTTAAGGCATTGCTGGGGATATTCACTATAAATATATCCCAGCAAAACACACTTATGCTTTCTGTATGAATCTTAAATAAATAAATAGATTAATCAAATTAATGTGAAAACCGTAGCCATTTAATGCAAAATATTTTTAAATACCCAAACAGGAAAATGCCTCAAGTATTCTATTTGTAAATAGAATACAATGGAGGAATAGAGTGGCACAGGAAAATGACAGTGGAAAATGGCAGGATGAAAACTTAAATGAGAAGAAGCCAATATAGGAAAAGCTCATGTAACAAAAGGAGCAGAAGCCTTACATGGGAAAGAATAAAATGCAATACAAATGAACACAGCATAAAAATTGTGTCCAACAAACCGAATGCTACAATGAGCTGCAGAACAAATATCTGATTCTGTTGCATTCTAGGTGTTTCTTATCTTTCTGCTTGTAGGTCCTTATAGTTTAATTCTCACTCAGTCATGATGAATAATGCAATCTTGGGCTGTAACCATCCAACAATTACCAGTTCATTTGATTTTGTCATTCTCAACTTTCTTCCCGATGCTGAAATGTTAGATAAGCAGGCTATACCCTTCCCATCCTGCTCCCCAGTATGCCTAGAAGTCCTTCTAGTCTCATGCCCTTTTTCACCCCAAACCATCAGTCTGAGATGAAAATGGAAAAACTCTGCAGACATCTCTGCAGGAAACATTTTATTCTGAAGATTTCCAGCTATCCCCCTCATCAGGTACTAGGGCCTATGCCTAATTCATCCTATATCTCTTATATTATTGATTTTTTTCTGTGAAGATGCTAACCATCTTTATTTTTTTCTCCTGCTGCTGAATACTGGAGTTTGTCATGAGGACAAATATTTTTCCATTGTAATCACTGTGTAAATGAGTACCTCAATTATTTTCTTACAACTCTGTGAGTAGTGAATAGTAGTGAGTATATCAAAAGGGCTGTCAATGTCCTGAGATGTTGAACAATTTGACATAATGTGGTAGGCTATAACCAGGATAACACAAGTAATTTTCCGTTCGCTGGATGTTTTGGCCTCTCAGATCCCCAGTCACTAGAAAAGTTCACTGCCTCTACACTTAGGAGAGATTCTTGTCCTCTCACCTTCTCCTGTCTAAGTGTTGGAGACTGAGTCATCAGTTTTGACACAGACCTTACCTAACAGAATTGCCTCTCTCTGGGAAATTGCTCTCTAAGTGGATGAAGAGGCTGCTCTTAGCATGAACTGCTTCAGAAGAGATCCTGTATGAGGCATGAGGTAAAATACTGCCCTTTAAGCCCATCTTCAGAGAGCTAAATTGGTTTTCCTCCAAAATGTAATCATTTGAATGAGAGGAACATCAAAGGCAATTTAAAAACTTCAAAAGATTTAATTAAAAATTCTATGCAGATTCCATTCCTGGGGGAGTGCACACTGGGGTCTTCCAAATTGTGTTATAGAAAAAATACAGGTTTAGCTGATCCTATTCCACGGTGGGGGTGTTCAGTAAGCGGGTTTTCTGAGATGCTTCTGGGTAGATTTCTATACTGACAGCTTTAAGAGTGGCAATTTGGAGGGCTCCTCTCTAGGGAGAGAAGTCAGTGCAGATAGAGAGGAAAGGTCTTATCTCTCTGACAGTTGCTGTGAAGCCAGCGTAATACAGGGAGAAAACTCTGAGGGACTTCACAAAGAAAATTTATTCCTTCCATCTCCTTCCTCACCATGACTTTATTGGTGCTGTTCTAGCTCCTTTCCCTCTGTTTTCTCCAGCTCAAGTGTTACTTGTATTCTTAGTGGGATGCTTTTCTCACCAATCCTCTTTTCTTCACTGGTGCTTCCCGGACCTTTTTATCCTCATTTCACCTCTCTTCCATGTGGGAGCACACTTTGGTGAAATTTTCTTCTTGGACTGAACAACTACAGACTGATTTTTACATGCTTTTTTTCTGCTGAGCTGTTGAGAGCAGAACACTGTTCCCACTACAGTTCAACACTTGGCAATATTGTTCACCTATTTCAAGAAACCTGAATTTGTCTTATGAGAGAACCTTGATACGGTTCTGTTTCATCCCAGTTCTGTCTTTGGTGCCTTCGTCCAACAGTTTTTTGGCATCCAGTTAGCCTGATGCAGAGCTGCAGAACTCTTTCTCCATGAAGAATTCTGGTTCTCAATAGCACTGAAGATACTTTTTCCTTAGTTCAGTAGAGGGACTGGTCATAGCTGATGATTTAGCTATATCTCAGCACAGTGTAGATTCTGATTTATTTTAGAATCATGTTCTACTGTGTTAATCTCATTGCTTCAGCACTGTAGGACATGAAGAAATACTTTGAGAACCCAGGAAGTCGCAGACAAATACTTGCAAAGTGCCTTCCTGAAAGAGAATATTGAATTATCCAGTGTTTTACTGACCTTTTCATTTTTACTAGATTGGGCAGTTATTTTTGGTGTTCATTGAGGAGGGAAATTAATGATGGAGTCAAATATGTTTGTGTTTTTAATTGTGTGCAAAGATTGTATTGTCTAAAGATTATTCCTTTATAAAATCAGCTTAATTTAACACTCTTTTTCTTTTGTGGAGCATCGATTCGCTGCGATTTTCTAATTGGCATTTTCAAACTTAAGTTCTTGAAAGGGCCACAGGGTGGCAGAGTGATTAAACGCTGGCAGCAGCTCTTTCTGCGGGCAGGGACACGAGTCGGGCGAGGCAGCGGAGTGCTGCGGTGACTGATGGTCGCAGCGGATGAGCGATGCCATCGTTTGTAGCGCTGCCGATGTCCCGCAGCAGCGGTGGCACGCTGTCATTGTGCTGTGCTGCTGCCAGCTCTGGGAGCCAGAGGAGCGGCCTCCTCAGGCACGGGATGGCTCTGTGTGCCCCACAGCCTGAATGAACTACAGGGGGGATGTGGTGGAGGACAGGGGCAATGCTGAAGCCTCATCAGCCTGTCAGGAGCCCTGTGATTCTGTTCTCATAGACGCAGCTGCTTGGACTCTGCCAAACTCTGCCTCTGTTCCTGCCACCAGAACCACAGAGAATCCCCAGGGACACGCACACTGCACGCTTGCAGCCACCACTGCCCAAGCCCCGGCTGTGATGCTCCAAAAGGCAGAGAATCCAAAGGCAGAGTGTAGAGTGTGCCCGATCGTGGGCAGTGTGAAAAGAGAAACAGTCAACAGAAGCTTGCGCTGAGAAGCAGAAATAGATAGCAAAGGATGCTAAGGTGTCTTGGACTGAATCTCTACTCTTAGGTGTTGTCTCCCAGTGAACACGAAAACCAACCCATGCCTGAGTGTTCAGGGCTGCTCACAACTCAGTGCCAAACCGCCAGTTCAAGCCACAGTGCTTCAAGCAAACGTTTTAAATCTTGCAACCAGATACCAGAGTGCATTAACACAGACGTGGCTGGGGGATGGCTCAAGAAGCTGGCTTTTACCGCGGAGCTAGAAGGTGTTGTCTTCACACTTGAGAAGTGGTTTAGAAAGCAGTTCCTTTTCAGCTCTTAGTCACACTTCCCAGCTGACTCACACCTCCCAGTGCATGCATAGGCTGGATACTGCACAAGTCTAGGACTATGACCTGGACTAAACATATGATATAGATGAAAATATAGTTGTGCAAGTTTATAATTGCC
The DNA here is from genome assembly GCA_013400855.1 of Buphagus erythrorhynchus. NCBI lineage: Eukaryota > Metazoa > Chordata > Aves > Passeriformes > Sturnidae > Buphagus > Buphagus erythrorhynchus. Next base: position 17,946 of record VZTT01054251.1, on the reverse strand, counting down.
GTTGGTTAAAATGCACAATAAAATAAAGAGAAAACAAACAAAAAGAACTATGGGAAATACATATGAACTTCTTCAAAGATAAACCTGAGGTTTCCAACAGGTTTACAGGTTTTTTTTTTTGACTTGTAAATATTTTTGTGATGCTCAAAATCTGAAATCACTGGAAAACAAATGAATAGATGAAATAGAAGGAATTAGAAAATATTTCAAGTATAATAAAGTAGGGGGCAACATGCCTTGGGTAGTGCAAAATACTGGTTTAACAGAGCATACTGTCAACTGGAATTATTTGTGTTACTGGTCTGATGCGAATTTCTGATCTTTTATCTTATTAAAGCTGCTTGTTTCTATAAAATATTTGCCTGCTCACAAGAGCAAGCACTAAAGCAGGTATCCATCTCTTGGTCATTCCTTAGCTGTTAATCTGCACTGAAATCTCGCTACCTCTGTCTGGCCTAGTGAGTGTTTGAATATTTAATGCAAAATGGAAAAGCTGTGTAGGGACAGGCTTAGAAAACCCCTTCCAGATTGTTTCTGTATATCTTAGGATCAAAATGCCTTTTTCTCTGCACTTCAGCTCACTATTATAACAACTTCCAGGTCAGTAACACATGAAATATAAGAATATAAACAGATATGGTTCTCACTCTAGTACTGAAAAGTTGGACAGACTGTGAAAAATTCCTTCTGTTATCTCACCATGGAAGCTTGTGCAGGAACTTGGACACAATAATAGAAAAAGAGAAGTTTAAAACATATCCTTGGTTTTTTGGGGGGTTGTGTTTTTTTTTTTGTTTTCTTTTTTTTTTTGTTTTTTTTTTTTTTTTGTTGGAAACTTACTAACTTTTCCTGTGGTTTATCACAAGACTAAAATTAGCTTGGCCAGATGCATTCTTTGAATCACACAGGCACTGATTCTTATGACCAGTTCCTAGCAGACAACTTAAATGGTTCAAACTTAGAGCAGCAATGAATGTAATCTGTGCACTTCCATGTATGGGAAACACTATTGTACACAGCCTGAAAAGAGGAGGGGAGATTGGACAATACCTGGTAGTTCCTCTGGTGCCCCTTCCCAGGCCTCTGGTGCTAAGGAAGTCAACCAGTTGAAACACAAAGACAAGTGAGCTCTCTTTGCAAATAAGCATGGGAATGTAGGAAAAAACCTTCACACTAATTTTCCATGAGTGTTGCAAGAGCTACTTAGATAAAAAGTCAACTTAAAAGCCAAAAACCATTTTGTACTTGTCTTTCTCAGCAAAGAGAGTGGGCAAGTATTTTAAAATTTGATGTTTACATAATGCTGTCTCTTATACAAATGATGTTAGGGAAAAAAAACCCACAACCATCCAACAGCTTACCTGCCTGTTGTCCCTGAAGTGCTTTACCATCTTTTGCATCTGTGTCATTTTCCTGTTTAAAAAGCTGCTCTAGTCATCCCAGCAAGGGAAAGCCAAACAACTTTATATGGGACCCAAGAATAATGCTATAGGAGAAATGAGAAGTATAGACACGAATACTTGTAATTCTTTCATGAAGATGTCTTGTGTTAAAATAAGCTTGCAGAAAATTGACTAGTGAGAGTAAATAATTCATTTATCAAATATCAGATTAATTTATTGAGTCAAAATATAGGCCACAGATACAAGAGTCTTCAAAGCAGTGAAAGCAATATTTGTATTTCATTATGTAAACATCTAGTGTTTCACCACTTGGGCATTTACTAAATGAGATAAGAAAGTTTATACAACTTACTAACATGTTTTCTAAACGCAGTACTCTAATACAATGTGCCTATTCATGCATTAGGTTCCACAGAGTGTTGTGACCTTGGTGGTTCAAGTGTACAGCCTTATAACTCACTGCATGCCAGAGAGCCTCTAATGTCATCAAAAGACACCTGAGCTACCCCTCACACCTGTGATACCAACCCTCTAGCAGACCTGTGCAGCTTTTGTTACTCTCTTGATGTTGTTGAGAATGAGTTTTGAAGTGTCCCAGGGCTCCAGCTCAAAGATCTGTCATGCTTTTGGCTGAGGAATGCCTTACTGGTGGTTAGCTACCTCCATCTCGTTTAACTTCAGCCATGCTAAAGTAAAACTCAGGTATTCATATCTAAAATAGGCACCAAATTCTAAAATTGATCCTATATCTGAAAAAAAATAAAATCAATCTACTTCCCGGAGGTTGTCCAGAGGGATGTCTCTCTCTCTCTTGCTCTTAGGATTTCTGACTCTGCACATGCTGTCCCACCTCTTAGAGGAGAGTTTTAATCTTCATGACCTCTCCCTTGGGGGGAAGGGTCAACACAGCCTAATTTTTTGTTACACCTTATGTTCTATAGCAGTCTGTAGATTAAAAACAAGTTGCAAACATCCCGTCAGGTTATTTTGTGTAGCTTTTTACTGGCTCTTGGCTGCAACATGACCCTTCAAGGTTATGTCATTACCCTTTTTCGGGTGATGGCAGGCTTGGAATGACTGATAGCCAATTCCCTCCTCTCAGGACAACTGTAACTGTAAGAAATTTCAGTGTGAACATGCAGAAGAAATTACAAATGGGATATCAGTGTGCAAAGGCCAACACAAAATTCTATAATCATTAAATACAGTACAGGAATTTGCACTGGCCTGCATTTTGCAAGTTGTGAAACTGCAGGGAAAGAGATGGATTTCAGGCTTCAGTTCCACAAGCATCCTGTCACGATACCTTGTCACTGCAAAAAGACAGTTTCTTCTCCCTCTTCCTCCTCTTTTGTTTTGTTTCAGGCTGCCAAGGCTCACTCTATCTTGGTGTGAGCTCTGGCACTCATTGCACCCTGCAGTCATCTGCACAGCTCTGCTCACTAGCTCAGAAGAAAGTCCTCCTCTTTCTGTTACTCTACTGCCTGTTTAATGAATTGAATTGCAACAAGCAGAGGTACTAAAAGTGGGGAAATTAACATCAGACACATTGCAGATTGTCCTGCCAGAGCCTGGAACAGTGTATCTCCCTTTTAGCAGCAGTGAACGGATGAAATCAGCCAAATCCAGGTGATAGCGCCAAGGATTTACCCAGAAATGGTCTGCAATGTACATTCTCTTGAAAAATGTCTTTCCTTCAGTCATGTGATAAAGTGCTTGATAAAAATTGCTGTGTACATTCTTTGTCTTAAAAATAAGGTCAGATGAGATGGTTGTTTCAATTCCCTTTTTGTTTCCAGCTCTGTGAATCTGTACTTTGTATGTTTGCAGTATGAGTGGAATTGGAGGCTGTTTGCAAGTATTCAGATTAAATGTGTGTCTTCCAAATTTACAGAAAGTAATCTCAAGCTGTAGTGTTTACAGTCCTAAGGCGTCCCTGTCTCTGGCCCAAATGAAACAAAGGCAGATTGTGTTTTTCTCCCTTTGCCATTCATGGACCTCTAGTGCTCTTTGAGACCCACAAAGGTGCTCATTAAAAGGACCAAAGGCCCATCTAGTCCTGTGTTCATCTCAGAGGCTATAAACAAATGTGTAGGGAGCAGCAGGGAAAGCACATATGAAATGTCACACAAGAGCTTGCCTTGTGAGACCATTATTTTTAGAACAGAGAATTTCCTGAGCTGGATGTGGCTTCTGTCTGCTGAGTAACCCTATGTATATTTCTTTTCCAAGTATTTTTCTCCTTGGTTCCAAGTCCATTCATTTTACATCCAGAGACACCTTTGGTAATAAATGCCACAATTCTACTACGGATGATGCAAACAACACCTTATACCCATTGTCTGCACTCTTGTTACTACTAGCTTCACTTGATTCCTTCTTAGTTTTTCTTGTGGTTCTATAACTTTGGTTCTGAATCGACGACAGTGTTGCAAGTACTTTAGCAGACATAATTTCCATGCACACAGAGTATGTGCAGACAGATATAAAGGCAATGAGTAGGCAATCAAGGTATTGCATGTGTTTGCAAATTAAAGCCATGGTTGGACCACTGCAGAAGATGTCTCCTCCTGCACTTTTTTTAAAGAAAAGAACGATATGTTTTTCCCCCATCAAGAATGTTGACAGTGTTCGTGACCTTGCAATTTATTTCCCGTTGCCAAGACAAAATGTTCCTCTGCCCTCAAGAATTTTGCATCCTCTGTCGCCTGGAGACAAAGAGTTGACGTGAGCAGGGGACCAGGGTTTGAAAATAGCCCCTGGGTGGCAGATAAGCGGAAATGTGGACAGTAGGAGGGCACTAACAGTTCTTGAGGGTGAAACCCCAGATCACCAGCTCCCTTTCTACCGCCCGCCCCGCGCTGCATCTCCAAGGATCAGTGCCAAGGCGCAGCCCGCACTACCTGAGCGGGCAGCAGCCGCATCTCGGGTCGGCTTCTCCCGAGCTCAGTGCTCCTCCGGGCAGCCCGTCCTCCCGGCAGCCCCGCGCTGAAGCGAGGCCGCGGGACTTTGCACCCGCGGGAAGGAGCCGCGGGCGGGGAGCGCTGCGCTCCTCCGTGCGCTTCTGCCTCCCGGGCCGGGGCTGCCGGGGAGGGCAGCGGCAGCAGCCGCTCGGCTCGCAGCCCCCGGCCGAGGGGGAGCCGGCCCCTTCCCGCGGGGGTAGCGCCGACCCTGCCGTGTGACAGCCGGGGGGGGCCGCTGCTGCCTCGGCGAGCCCGGCTGCGGCGCGGCGGCTGTAGCCATGTGTTTCTCCGCCTGCCAGTGACACAATAACACGGGAAGCGGCGGCAGGGATCCGAGCCTGCCGAGGGGAGAAGTGACCTGAGGCGCTCAGGTGAGCCAGAGCGGCAGGAGGTGGCTGTCGCTGCCCGCCACCGCCGCGAAGAGCTCCGGGGCCGGGCGGGAGCTCCGGAGCTGCCGGCGGGGCCAGCGCGGCCGGGGGGCGGCGAGTCCCCGGTCCCCCCTCACCCGGCGGTGCTGTGCCCGCAGGCCGGCGGCGATGGAGGAGGGCATGAGCAGCATGCAGCAGAAAGCGGCGGAGCTGGAGCACATGGCCGAGGTCCTGCTCACCGGCGAGCAGCTCCGGTAAGCGGTGCCTTCCTCCCGCTCTGCCGGGGACGCGTAACCGGGGTCAGCAGCAGCCCCGCTGACGGCGAGAGGGGGAGGTTTGGGGGGCGGAGGGCGAGGGTCTGTCCCCGAGGACTTTCCTTGCACCGGAGCACCTGCCCTGCTTCCATCGCAGCCCCGGGCTCCGGCCCCGCTTTCGGCAGCGACAGGGGACGAGGGGCCGCAGCCCGGGGAGGTGGAGCGCGGCGCGGGGGGCTCCTGCCGCGGGCACCGCTGCGCCCTGATCGGAACAGGAGGCGGCTGGGGACAGCGTCACTAAAGGCATGAAACGCTGCAGGAGACTGGCGTCTTTAAAGATGAAAAACCCCAAAGAAACCGTACGAGATAAAGTGTCTCGGCACCCCACGGAGAGCCAAGGCGAGCGCAGGGCAGCGCTCCCGCACAGCCCGGCCGGCACTGGCAGCGGCGCCGGGCACTGACCCCGCAGAGCTGCGCCTCACTCCCAGGGATTGTTGTTATTTTGCATCAGCTGGTCCCAGCAGATGGAAGGGGATCCCTACTGTCAGTGCCAGCAGCAATTAACAGTGCTGTGTGACTGAAGTTGTGAGCAGCACAGGGGCCTTGAAAAAAAATGCCTGACTCAGTTAATTTTTAATTTTTGTGGTGTATGCTGACTATGTGTGCCGGCTGTACCTATACAATACAGAGGAGAAAAAAAAGTAATTTTAATAGTTTCAGTTTGGTGATGGACCATCTTGTGATTCAGGAAGAAAAATCCCATTGTAATGTGTTATATGAGTAACTAGAAGGGGATGGTAAAAATATTTTCCCAGTAGTTTTTCTTGAGGTTTTAAAAACCTTTTTCTCAGATGCCAGACAAACATTGAAAAGTGACAGAAATGTTCTCTGGTTTGGCAGATGCCATCATTGCTGCTAGTACAGACACTGTTACTGTTTGCATCCACAAAATAAGGAGAAGTGTCGCTTTGTGATGCACACCAGTGATACTCCTGTTTGACAAATAAATGTTATTTTGGTGATCTGGCTCCAGTACACACCAGTGCCTCCTCCAAGCTTGAGATTCTGCTTCAAAGTAGCCTGAAGTGACACTTAGGGTAACAGAGTGGACTGGCATGGGTCCTGCATGGTGGATTTGGTGCAGATTTGAGCATCTAAGCGTCAGATAAGAATCCTGCTGTTCCTAATTTATGTTCCTAGAAGTTGAAGTAAGGATCGCATTAATCTTTCTGTATACCTCATAGTTAAATGTAAAAGAAAAAGCTTTGCAATCTTTACCTAAGGAGAAACTGAGGAAATGTTATCAAATCAGGCTCTTAGAATCAGCTCATCAGTGTTACTATCAAGAATTACATTTGTCATTTTATTTATTAAGGTATTGAAACACAGTGGTCTTTTTGGGCAAGGTGATCTGCATATACAAAATAATTATTGCCCATCCTGTGAAGTTACCTATGGACATTCCTTCATGAATCTATAAGAAGTGGCTTACATCTGCTTGGACTGGGAGTTCATGAACAAGTCAGTGTGCATAATGTCTGGCTACTGCTGGACAGGGAGATCCACTCTTCTTCTGGCCCTTTTCCTAATATTCAGCAATGTAGTCCTACCTCCTCTTTGTGCCTGCTCATGTAACTTCTTGGACTTCTTGAAAACAGATCCAATGTGGTGATTTGGTGGGTAGGTTAATTTTCTGATCTGCTGACTTCCAGAAGCCACAGAAGATAGGTGTTGGGAATGTGGAGCCGGGAGGAAGAAGTGGATGTGGTGGAAAAGACAGAAAATTTCCATTCGGATAGCAGTGAGCTGTTGGATCAGCTAGAACTGTATTGTGGAACTGTACCCAAAATTGTCTACTTCCCCCCATTTTTTTCTTAATTTCATTTTGTTTCTCTGTTGGGATACTCTCTGCAAAGGATTTGTATTCTTCAGTTTTCCAGGCAGTAAAAGGCACAAATAAGTGATAGAAGACTGGCGGGCAGACAAGTTTTAGCCAATGCTGCATTTAAAGTTTCCCTTTTCCTGTCCAAGATAAGCGTATAATTGTTAATGTGAAATGAAAATGTGGAGTGTTTTTGGGATCAAAGACAGTTTCTATCAGCAGCCTTTGGGGCAGGCAAACAGATGATAGAAAACCAGCACACACATGCACTCAAGGCAACATACTATACTCTATTCTTAGATGCTTACAACTGCAAGATTCCCCAGTGGGATTGATGCAGCCAGACAGGTGATTATGTGTATTTGGGTGAAAGTGCATGCAAGATGAGCACATAACTTAGGAGTAAAAGTGTAAAATGAAACTGTGAGCATGGTGTTACTTACACAAACCCAATCAAATGGAGGTATTTAAAGCACTCTTGTACTAGACCAAACAGCACGTGTATCTAAACTCAAATACTTACCAGAGCTGCCTGATTTAAATTCCTTGCAAAGTTCCTAGTGCCTGCTTCACTCCGGCCTCACATGTTGCCTCATAGCTCTCATTCGCATGGGCTGTTGCATGTCTGTCCTTCTCTGGCAGGGATCTGATGCAGTGAGGGTTAAAGTTGTCTGAGCAGCACCCTGGCAAGCCTGGCTTTGCACACTGGCAGTGCCTGTGGTGGGAATGGAAGCCTTGTGCCCTCTTCCACTTGCTAGACAAGTGCACAGTGACTGGGAGAGGGAAATGAATAGGACAAAGAGTTTTCTCCTTGTTCCTGTCTCTTGGTTGCTTGGGATGTGTGTTTTGCCTTTGCAAGGTCAGGAGCCTCTGTCCTGATGTGTGTAATGTCAGATGGCACCCAGGAACTTGGCTGCTGGCACAGGCTGTGATGAAAATACTGGCCCATGGGTGGGGTGATTTATGGAAAAAGAAATGAGATCTTGACCTATATGCTAGCTAACATGGTAAGTTTTTACATCCAATACTATCCTTTGCCTTTATGCCCAGTAGCTGTCTGAGCAAATGCCTAACTCTTACTTTTGGTTAATAGAAACATATTTTTTAAAGTGAGGACTTAGAAGTTTGGCTCTTACCGAGCTTTTAAATTATTAAGATGACAACTGTGAAAGAAAGCTGAAGATTTCAGCAGTGTGACACCATAACAGACCCTTTGGCAGCTTCTGTTGCTGTGCAAGAGATTAGCAAGAGCAAGGTGAAAGCTAGGATGAGCACGATCCAAAGCTGTAAGCTTTGGCACTGATGGTCCTGCAGGGACAAACTGTGAGGCTCTGGCTGCCTGACAGCTCCAGCCACCCAAAATCTCAGCTCTTCCCTTTGTTCTGCTGCAGAGACCCTACAGCTGTTCAGTGGTGAGGGCTCTCTCCTGAGGAGGTTGCAACAGCACTGTCCTTAAAATGTTTGAAAGGATCACGGGACCTTCAGATTCCTCAGGACTGGGAGAGCCCTTTGAAGCCTCCACCCTGCTGCATCCCTGCCTGCAAATCCATGCCTGGTACAGCCCTGAGGGAGTGAATGTCCCTGAGCTTCCTTGGCCTTGCTGGCAGTGCCTGAAGGAAGGTGTCACATCCATAGTCGTTGTTGGAAGCTTAATAATGGCACTACTGAAGTTGTTATGAATTTTATCAGAGGCAGAACAATTCCAAGCTCATTTCCCTCACGACTGAAGGCAACAGGTTGTGCCCATTTCAGCACTGTTTGGCAGAAGGATTAAAGTATTACGTCTGGGTTTGAGCACTGACTTGGATAGAGCTGATCTTGCCCTCTGGTGACCAAAAGCAGTTTCAATGGGCATGTTTTGATGCAGATGCCTATCTTACAAGGTAGGGGTGTCTGAAATCTCCTCATTTGCTAATTGTTTCTTGATTCCAGATTGTCACTGAAATCTTGTGTATCTCCCAAGAGTCCCTCATTTTTGCAGAAAATATGCCTAGTAATTCAGGAATCCTCAGGCTTCAATCGAGCAAGCAGCAATATTTAAACATCTATTATTGTCGTTGTATATGGTGTGCAGTTCTCTGTAGTAGGTGTAGCTTGAATGACTTTTAATGTCTGCAGATTTTTGGATCCCTCTTTATCACCAGCTTTCACAACAAGCTACATCTTTCCCTATTTACACTTCTGTTAAATAGTTGGGTAAATAAATGTTTTATTTATGCACACTTCTCTATATAAGGCAGTGATTTTGATAGAATATTTTTTATAATCAGCATCGTCTTTCTTTCTACTTAGAGAAATATGAAGCATATTTCTTAGAGATTTTTCTTTCTTTTGGAAGAGACAAAAGATTCAACAGAAATTTATTTCCGTTTTTGTCAGAGTTGGTGTGTAAGTTTTGTTTTACCTTTTTTTAAAGGTTTTACATGGTAAACAGCTACACATTTTGAAGCTGTAAGACAAAACCCGTTTCACTTCAGGAACCTTGTCACTTTCAGAAGTTATGCATTAGAGTGCATAACTTTCAGAGTCATTAACTTGTGAAGAATGACAGCACCTACAGATCCATAACTTTTTTCTTTTTCTAAGCAGCAAACAGTCACCATTTTTTCATGGTGATAGGATTGAAAAGTTCATTAGCGCTCTTAAGGTGCAGAAAGCCCATGGTACATAACAGTAACAGTTTCTAGAGCAATGATATCAAAAGACCCTTAGTGTTGATGTATTGCTATGATACAAGATTATATAAACTGTATAGTTACAGAATTTATTAAATGGTATCACTGTGTTTGAAAGTGTGTTAAGACTCTGGTGTAAGCTTAGACTCTAAAAGGATTTGAGATATATGATTGTCTAGAGGTCACTTATTCTCAAGTCACATCCCTAGATGTTAAACAATCATCTATGCCATTTGAAGAATTGACAGAATTTCTTAAAATGAGATTTTTTAATCTGCCTAAGACAATCTAATTTTGTACTTCCTCCTCAGGGAATGATTGTTTTTCTACCCCCTGAACATTTTTCTTGTAACTCGCTTAGTTCTTCACAGTGGTTGCATTTCCCAAGAGCTACTGATTGGGTTCAAAACTGACCATGACAAAAGTAGTTTTCAGTTGTCTCACTTGAGAAGACCCTCATATGCTCACTTTTTCAGGATGGATAGAACACAGAGATTATATCATCAGATCTCCATGGAACAGAATCCTCCAGAACTCTCTGTATGAATAATTTCACTTCCATCAATTTGTTTTCCAAAGTCAAGCAACCAAAAAATTGTCAGTTTTTTTCTGTGAGGATTCACCAGAGTGATACACTGAAAGAAAACATGTCAAAGTGAAGGTCGGTAAAGCTGCAAAATGAAATCAGTTTTCCTACTAACTCTACCCTATCACAATTTCAATTACATATTTTTATTACTATAAATTATT
>VZTT01054248.1:2205-39141 GCA_013400855.1 Buphagus erythrorhynchus | reverse complement strand
AAAAAAAAAAATCCAGAAATGATACATAGCAGGAACAAATTATTTTAACTTACAACTAAAATGAACAAAAACACCAGCTACTCATATTGTTAAAGCACTTCTGCTTTTTATTGTGTGCATGGGATAGACATAGCAAAGACTTCAAACATGCTTTGAAGTACTCAAAAGACTGCTTAACATACAGCAGCCTCAATGGTGAGAGCAAGAGCAAACAGATGGATCTTCAGCTCTGCATATTATTCTTTGAAGTGTGACCAGATCCTGCTGCACATCTAATTCACCATTTCAAAGGAAGCATATTTATTGGTGCTAAATTCTATAGCATTCTGTACTCACTCCCTCTTACTGGACTAGATTTTGCTGTTACTGTAGGAATCCTCAAAATTTTTTAAATAAAATGGTATCTTTTATTAAGAGTGTCTCTTGGGCCTTTCCTATTCAATGAGTATGCAGAACACCTGTACTCCTGAGTGCTTAATGTCCCATGTATTAGTATGAGCAGAACCTGGGGTAATATTTAATCTACTTAAGCTGCTTGTAGCTGGAAAACAGAACAGCATCTCTAACATGTTAACTGCCTGTGGATTATAGTTTGAGAATTGTGACACAAACCATGATATTTTTTTTTCTCTGTCTACTGACATTTATTTAAAGCAACATCCAGATATTCATTTAATATGAATAGGCAGATAGTATTTCTGTAATTGAAGTAGTTCTTGGTACATAACCAGAGACCATGCTTACATCCAAACATGCATTTTGGTAACAGTATAGAGAGAGGTAAAGCACTCTCTCAGCTTCTGGTCATAAAGCTTGTCTTTAAGATCAGCTCTTCCAGTACTAGAGTCTTGATTTGTCGGCCTAGGTGTTCAGCTGAAGCTCCTTGTTTTGAAGTATAGCCTACTCATAGCTGCAACAGAGAGAAAAAAGCATCCAAAGGATGATTTCATGCCCACATATGACCTCTTTGCTCTCAGGAGTCAGGAGTTTTCCATCCCTCTCCTGTGACCATGTAGTGGGAAGCTGAACAATGCCTTAGTCTCTCAAAGTAACTAGAACATGACCCTGCAGGTCCTCACAGTGTGCTAGACAGTTCATGCTGGTATTTATCATCAAAACTGCTCCTACTGAAAAAGAAAAGCAAAACCAAATAAAGCCCCCCAAAAGCCCCAAGCATATCACTGAGGCTACAGAAACAATTTTTCTTAAAATGAGAGAATTAATCCTAACAGCTGTAACCCACAACACTAACTTTCTCTGAACAGCATGAGTACTGCACAGCATTGCTGTAACTGAAAGGATTAAGTTAAGAAATGTTTTCTTCCAGTTTGCTTACTCTGTAGATTTGACAGCTTTTTGCATACAGTCATTTCCATCCTTTTAGCACAGTTGATTTCCTTTGTTTATGTAAGACTTTCACTTAGCAACAGGCAAGAGAAAAGAATGTTTAAAAATCAGAAACCATACTGCAAGCCAGGGAAGTCAAGTGAGGAAGCTTATTTTTTCAAGTTAAGTACATTTCAAGATAATGGGGTTTCTTTCAGTGTGTTTCTGTCCCTAATTGTGGTTCTTTTTCACATACTGGACTTGGCAAGCTGAAATATTCCATTTATGTAGGAGACCAAAACAAACATACTGAAGTTCCTTGTGCATGAATGTGACTGCTAGCCTGTTCATGACCTTCAGTCTCATGCCTCAGTTCCAATAACTTATTTTACTTTCATGCACAACTTCCTTTTCCAACTCCCTGGGAAGCATATATTGTCCAATTAGTGTCCTTTTCTACTTTCTGCTTTATGTTTGAAAATGGTACCAAATTACTTTGTTGGGAATTACTTCTATCCTTTGATTGCAGTAGTCAAGTACTGGTCTTTATTTCAAACAATGCTTACTAAAGCCACAGAAGATAATATTTCCCTGTAAGAAATTTTTTCCCTTTTAGTCATAGTATCTGTGAGAAACTAATTACCATATTTCTCAGTCTACCACCTGAGCTGGAAAATGCTACACACCAGTAGTATTCAGCAGAGTGTGTGGCTTTAGTGCAGTATGCAGCACTGAACTGTTATCCTTCTTTTATGCATTCTTACTTCCACATTATTATTTTTTGACTGTGCCTACAGTTCTTGAACTGGCCTCGTCTTTCACAAATATGGGAAGGCACATCATGAGCCTGAGATAAGCAGTTAATATTATTACAGTGGGGGAGAGTTCAAAGACCAGCAAGAAATCATGCTACACATTCATGTTCTTAAAAACATGACTTTAAAGCTGAAAGAATCTTAAAAGCCATGATTCCTTGGTTCAGGCATCCTAGTGCAAGAAGAAAATGTGACTGAGATGTGAAAGGTAAGAATAGGATTTCTCACACTTTTAAAGCCAGGAACAAAAAGAAAAAGGGGAAATAGGCCTTTCCACAATTCACTACATATTCCATTTTATGACAGATTGCTATGTGTGTCCTTCATTTTGTTCACTGTATATCGAATACTAAACTTACTTTATACTTGCTATCTTCTTGCCCACAATCAAAGCCTTATCAATGCACAGCATAGCAACATCACTCATACCTTTGGGCATTCTGTAGCCATTTTTCTTATTACATTCAAATATCCTTGCATTCTGCTGCCAAGGTGAATTTATTCATCCAAGATTGTCAGTTTTAGACTGAGAGATTTCTTTTTATCTGCCTAGTGTTCTAATATTGAAATTGCCCTAGAAGGAATAAGATCTGAAGTCTAGAGGGCGAGTGCCTATATTTGGTATTTCACAGCCTCTTTGATCTTTTCATCCAAACACAAGCTCAGGCACACGTGTTACCATGGAGCCCTCTGATCTTTCTCCTTTGCCAGGCTCCACAGCAAAGTCATTCCATCAACCTCTTCAGTTCCTCAAGAGCAAACTTTTCAGGAATCCAAACCAGAAACTTGCTCCCTGGACGTGACCTTGCGTGCATTAATTCACTCAGCTCATTTCTGTTGGCATTAACGCAACAATCTTCATATTTCGTCAATAACTACAAAGGCAGCAGTGGGGGCAGCTGCCACCACCACTAGCTGAAGTTCCCCTTAGATCAAATCCTTTTTCTTCTTTAGGATGAGCTGCCACTGCCAGATAGTTTTCCACTTCTGCAGTGAGAATTTCTCAGAGATAATGATTATCAACTTCCCAGATTCTTGACCTTTTGCTCTTCACCTGCTGGAAGTCTCTCTTCCATTGCTCATCTCCTTCAGTTTTAATTACATGCCTTCCCAGACCATTTTCTGTTCTAGGCTATGTAGGACACTTCACTTTGCAGTAATAACTTCCTGGTAAGCCTTGCCACAGATGGAAATGTCCTACTTTCTTTTTTTTTGACTTGTTTCTCAAGTGTATTACATCTTAGTCTGTAGCACATTTAGCTCAACCCCAACTTGCAGAGCATTATTAATGTTTTATAGCAGAAGTTATTTCAATGTAGAATAGGGAGCTGTAGAAATAAAGTATATAGTAAAGGCTGCACCTAAAGCCAGTTGCTAAGTAATGACTGATACTGTTTTTCCCCAGACCTCTGCAGCACAATCCCTCAATAAAAAATCTGTGATTATTTTTTTTCTGTTGTAAACACGTCAGATTGAAGAGCAAGGCACATCAGTTCCAGCACATTTCAGAGAGCAAGACACACAGTCCAAATGCATATTAAGTATTTAAGACTGGTTACAGATTATACTATTACTTGGGATACTGTAATAGAGAAATGAAGCATGAATGCATTTCATAATATAGACATGTATAATTTTGACAGTAGAAAAGAGAAGTACTGTTACACTTTCACTCAACTCACATCAGGTATTTCCTCTATGCAACTCAAGACTACCAAGAGTGGCTAAAAAATGTATGGAACATTACCCTACTTGTTTCAAACTATTAATGGGAAGCCTTTGATACCAGCATGCTGCTTCTTGGCAGGTGAGAACAGAAGGTTCAAGTTGACATTCAGGAGTGCAATGCGTTGTTGTTTTAGGTGCATACCATGTTGACAACATGCTGAAAAATCTGTCCTGACCTGGCAATGAAATGTCTCCCTTGGCTTGTCAAGGCCATTTAAGCTACATTTACAGAGAGGACCGTTGTCTTTAACATGACAGAATTGTGGTTTCCAAATACATTCTTTCACTTCTATTCAGCCTCCGTGGCACACTGCAGGTTTAGTCCCTCCCAAATGAAAGTGAATTCAGAGTTGGAAAATGATAGTAAAAAGAAGCCACTCTAGTAGCACTTTCACTGCATGCTCAACCAGTATCAAAATGGTTATCTTACTGATCAAAAGGAAAGAAGCCCACAGTTCATATACAATCACTTTTATTAGCATTTCATCACCTGTAGGGAGCTCTCCAGTCCCCCACTGATTTAAAACTGGGCATGGCAAGTTACTGGAAGATTTAGTTCTGACCACCTTTAACCATTATGTGGATTGTAGAAAGAAAGAAAAAAACTTTCAACTTGAATGTAATGAATTTTGCATTTTTTTTCCTTTGCTCAATTTTTACATTGCTTTCCTCACTCTGATATGCATTTTTGCTTTTCATATGTCTGAAGAGGGACTGAATGAGACTGCCAAGAATGAAAAAGGTGAAAATAAGCTAAAGATGCATGGACAGAAATGATTTCTCCTTTTTTTTTTTTTTTTTCGCATTTCTTATTTAGTCTGATTGAAACTGACACTTCAGTGGATCCATAACTACTCATTTATAACCTGCACATATTGCTTTATTTCCACACAGTACATTTGTATTTGTATCTTAAAAGGCTTAGCATCTTGCTTGTGAATTCACAGTACAATTATATTGGGAAACCTGAAATATTAAACTATGACTTCCTTTGGAGAGACAACAAATTAAAAAAAAAAAAACAAACAAACCCAAACAATAAAGAATATGGCGGTATGTCTTCCTAATATTTTGTTCTACTAACAAGAAGAAAGCAAATGACAATTAGATTTATATTAGGAGCTTTTAAATCATGACAAGTGGATTTTTAAATTTTTATTTTATTATTGTCTAAGAAGTGATAGCATTTTCTTTTTCTATTATATGGAATATTGTTAAGCATGACAAAAAATGCAGCCAGGAGGGTCAACCATCTCCTGGGGTACATTAGACACAGCATCACCAGTCAGGCAAGGAAGGAGATTGTCCTGCTGTGCTCTGCACTGGGGCAGCCTCACCTCGAGTGCTGGGGGCAGTTTTGGGCACCACAATGTAAGAAAGATGTAAAGCNGTATCTTAAAAGGCTTAGCATCTTGCTTGTTAATTCACAGTAGAATTATATTGGGAAACCTGAAATATTAAACTACGACTTCCTTTGGAGAGACAACAAATTAAAAAAAAAAAAACAAACAAACCCAAACAATAAAGAATATGGCGGTATGTCTTCCTAATATTTTGTTCTACTAACAAGAAGAAAGCAAATGACAATTAGATTTATATTAGGAGCTTTTAAATCATGACAAGTGGATTTTTAAATTTTTATTTTATTATTGTCTAAGAAGTGATAGCATTTTATTTTTCTATTATATGGAATATTGTTAAGCATGACAAAACATGCAGCCAGGAGGGTCAACCATCTCCTGGGGTACATTAGACACAGCATCACCAGTCAGGCAAGGAAGGAGATTGTCCTGCTGTGNGACCCAAGGGAATGGTGTGAAACTCTGTAGGGTGGATATGGTTTATATTGGAAAAGGTTCTTCATCTAGACCATGATCAGGCACTAGAACAGGCTCCCCAGGGAAGTGGTCACAACACGAAGCCTGACAGAATTAAAGAATTGTTTGCACAACACTCTCAGAAACATGGTGTGGCTATTGTTCTGTGCAGGGCAGGGCTGGGAGCTGGACATTGGTGAGTCCTTTCCAACTCAGAATATTCTATGAGTTTATGAAAAAAAAAAAAAAATCAGTGTTTTTCCAATCTTACAGAATTCTAAACATATTAAAAGAATTTCTTCCTTTCTTTTCCCTTTCTTTCCTGCTTTATTCCTTTCCCCTCTCCCTCTCCTTTTTCCTTTCACTTGTCCCTCTTGATTTTCCTTTTCCCTTCTGTTGTGCCTAACTCTGAGAAAAAAGTGGATAAACAGGAATTACAGAAAATAGATCCAAGAGTGATTCTAGGAAAGTGCTAAATTAAACTACAGCCAGAATCCCAATTCTGGACAGAAATTTATATGCCTACTTGTTTTTTAATGGAATTTGGGCAGAAAATGCAAACTCACAAAACCACAGAAGTTAGAAGGTCATTAAAAGTATTAGTATCAGCCTACATTTCTCTGTCCTGTCCAACCATCAGACAACTCAAGCTTTTCCTGTTCCTTCATCTGATGGCTTTTCTATGGGGAAAGGGTCTTTACTCTGTTTTCTGGGGAAGCCTTATAAAACTGTTTGCACAGCTGGTTAAATAATTCAGGTAATGGTCTTTTATCTCAGCAATGTGGTCAGGATGAATCTTTTAGTCCAGGTTTAATGAAGAGATTTCCTCAGCTGGAAAGTGATTGGCAATTTCTCTTTTCACCTTATTCTGTTATAACTGCAGCTCTTGAGGCTTTTTATTTGGTGTGTCTATTTTGTCATAATGTTAAAAGGACAGTTTTTGGTCTTTTGTGTAAACTGGCATTCAGCACACCAGATGTGAACAATTCACTTAAATAGGCCTTTCTTGACAGCCATAACTCATCTGCAAAACAACAGGCACACTCTAAACAAGAATCACTGCAGGAAATGTGTCTGTTAGAAAGGGAGCTCAAAGGAATGAATCAACACCTTTTCCCATGATAGCTAGTTCACTTCCATACAGAGGTTTTGATGCTCATTTTCCACTTCATTGCACAACCAGACAAACAAGCTTGAGTTCAGTGTGCTGCATAAGATTGGCCACTTTCACAGCCCAATCCAAAATGACTTTCAGGTATTTGGAGCCAGATATTTTGGGGGAGTGGTGCTTTGTGGAGAAAGTAGCAATACAGGAATTTACCATGCTGAGGATGCTTTACTTTTTGCCAGAATACTGCCAAACTTCTCACTTGCTGCTGTATGGTACTGCAGTCCTCCATGCTGTGCTGATTGCTGCAGCAAACACCTGCCATGTATATTCTCTTAAGGAGCCACAAAGCCAAGGAGTCGCTCACAACTCACATATCTGATGTGCACCCTTACATGCACATGAACTTGCACAAATGAGCAGGGTTAATGAAGCCACTGCTTTTTGAAGAGCAGGAAGAACAACTCCTGTGTGTGTGCCTGGGGAAGGGGTGATCTGGGAGCAGCAGCAGGATGTAGGCAGTGTGGCTTACATTGGAGGGGATTACATGAAATCCATCCATTTTTAGGGATGGAGCAGCTTCCAAGGGTTGGGGGTGTGCCTCAGCAGCTCACACTCTTTCGAACTGAGTGCAGCCAATTCAGGAGCAATTCAAGGGGGCTCGTTCTTATGAAGATGAGACTAAATTCAGGAGCTGGCTGTTCTCTACAAGACCTCAACACTCATCCCTCACTTTTCAACTTCCCTGTAATGGGAATTCCCTGCCCCTGAGCCCTGTGGGATGCACAGAGGATGGATTCTGGATTTGCCAGGGTGTGCCAGCAGGCAGGCTCCCTAACCTCAGCGCTCCTCGGGGCTGCTGCCTTGTCTGTGTGGTACCTCCCCCACCTTTTTAGCTCCTCTATTACTGCACAAATAAACCATGTGCCTTGTCCATATAAATACCAGAGTATGGCCTTTCAAATTAAAGAAATGTTGGTATATATACATATACATATTTTGTGTGACAGATTGTTCCTTTCTGTAAGGTCTGCTTACACTATCAGAGCTGAGTGTACAGGCCCTTAGTGAAAAAAGGACGTAAGGCTGGTCTGTTTGGCCAGATATTTTGTTCACAGAATAAGCTGTAATGTTGTTTTCTTCCCCTTAATTCTTATTTGGTGGTAGGGTAGGGATTTAATTTAATTTAATTTTTATTTTGAAAGGTAAAAACTCAACAAAGCTGTTTTTACAGCGTCACAAAAAGTGGACAAATCAACTAATTAAATTACATTATGTTTGAAAAACAAATTTAGTAACAGGAAAACAAAATTATATGGGTGTATTTTCTTTTCTTTTAGGGCAGTGGAACACCAAGAAAGTAAACAATTATTGTTAGATTCAGGTTCTGTGGTTAATTTAGAATAACAACCTTATTCCTTCAGAGTACAAGTCACATCAAATTAATGCAAGCTTCAGAAGTGAGAGGCTTTCCCTTCCTGGGAGGAGACACCAAGGTAAGACTTTAAACTGCATGTCCCTTGTAGGCTTCCTAGAGTCTCGCCTCATTGGGACATCAGGGAAGACCAAATCTCTTGATGGGGCTTGAAAATATGTTTGAACACAGCATGACTGAAAACAAAGATTAATTAGTCTTTTCACATGGGGTCCTGAGTTCTCCTTCCACCCTCACCACACCAGGTTCCCTGTGAAGTATGCGTGAAGGAGGGTGAGCTGCCTTGACTCTAGCCTCCCTCCCTTCTGTTTGACAAAGAAAACTAACAAAGAGCAAGAATATTAGCATGTCAACAACTGAACAAATAATATTGTGAAGTCCTTCATTAAGCCAGAAGTGAGATGGATACTTTGAGGAGTCTGGGCAGAGCTGACTGGATTGACAGTGCAGGACATTTATTTCATTAATACAAACAAAATTGTTTATTTTGTGGTACTATCCTTATTTCTAAGTGCTTTCTGAAACCAGAGACATCACATGCTTTCTTGACAGAAATCAAAGCAATTCTTCCTTTTTTATACATGTAAGATGTAATAATATTGCTATGTGTCTTCAGCATTCTGATTTTGATATTATCATTTATTCAATGGCTTCTCATGTCTGCTTTTATTAGGTAGCCTAGTTTGAAGGAGAAGAAACAGTAACATTCAAGAATGAAGAAATGGGTAAATGTCTATTAGATGAGACATACTACTGCTATCAGGGCAATTAGGGGACACACTGCAGTTCTCTAAAAAATTTCACATTTGTATATATACATATACATATATGGATTATTTTTAACATGGCTGGTTTTTATTAAGCAGGATGAGTTTGAAACAGCTAGTTTATGCTCCAGTGTTAGCACAAGTCTTACAAGACTTAATATAATGTTGTATTATGACATCTACTGTAAAGCTGAGTTACAGTTCTGGTTTAGAAAACTGTGAGATATAACCTCTATTCTTAAAAGTTGAAGATAGAAATTTAAAAATTTTATCGAATGATTTATCTTAAGAAGAAACGTGGTAAGCAAGCACAGCCATCACTAAGTTCCCCTCAGAAACTGCACGTTGCATGAAACATGCAATTGTCTGTTTCAATCAATAGTGTTGATGTAGCAGTGGAAAGTTAAAAAACCCCAAATTAAATATGTCAGTTTGATATTTTTCCCTACAAGTTCTCTTTGGGTAGGGGGCATACTTAGCTTGTTTGAATAGAGAGGAAGAGTTTTAATTGCCTTCTGGCAGCCTTGCCTCCATGGACCTACATGAAGATGTGAGAGAGGCTACTAGATCTTCAATTTGTGTCCTACTGAGAGGAGGAGAAGAAAATATGCTTTAAGAGAGAAATATATGTATTGCATGCTGCATTGTACCAGCAATGTGGATGCAGAGGCACTTATGCAAGGACTGGATATCCCAAAAATATTCCCAAAAAGACAGTTCAGAAACAATTAAGAACGGAGGGAATGTTTTTTGCTGCTTGAGTATAGATAGTATGGGAAGATTAAAGACATTGTACCTGTATGTCACAGTCGGCAATCAGGTTTTGCATGTGATTCCACACAAGTCAATGCAAGAACATGATAACTGGCTAAACAAAAGTGCTTGAAGGAAAATGGTTAATTATTTTATAGCCACAACATTTTAAACACATGAAGTAGCAGCAGTAAAAGCAGAAGGTACCAAAGGCTGTTGATAGTAAAAGGATACAAATACCTGAAAAAGCACTGTGATACCAAAGACATTCAGATAGTGTTCAGATCACAATTTTGTACAAAGTTCTGGTATTTATAAGAAAGCAGAATCAAATTCGAATGAAAGCCTCAAAACTACAAGTAAAAAGAACACTAGGCATTTCTAGATACTCATACTACTGAAGTATAAATGGGACAGAAAAATGAACACAAATAGAAAAACAAATGTTACCGGAAATGGTACAGAAATAGTAATTATGAAAACTGGATTTTGAACCTCTTAATATACAGTAAAAGTGCAAGTGAAATGACAGTATACTATTAGGGTATAATTTCATCTGATCAAATTAAATACTTGCTTTTCAGCATAAGTTCCATAGACCTTTCCATAGCCAAATTTCAGTATTTCTAAGTCAGATTCCACAAGCAATGTATTAAGATGAAGCAAAAGAAAAACTGCAAAACACAATCTATCCTCTGTTGCCAAGTATTGACAGTTACAGATGATGTGCCTGGTAGTCGGGGAAACTAAACAAGTCCAAGCCAGAGGCAATATCTGACTCCATATCACAGAGTTTTAGGGAAACCACAGTGCTGAATGCATTGCTAATAAAAGCACAATATGCAAACTCTGCAGTACACAGTGAAAACAGAGATTTGCTTGCGATTCTCGGGAGTCCATAAATTACTGTAAGGATTTCACATTCGGCATGATTTCACCACCTTTCCAGAATAGCTGGAAAGCTCATTAATTTAACTGTGGGAGCAAAGTAAACTTGTAAGAAATGTGCTTGCTAATGTCACTCTCTTTGTGTCCTGTTGTGCTGCCGTGAAGACAAGGATTGAGTCGGAGAGAGAGGGGGGGAAGGAGAAGACAAATGAGCTCAGGGCATGAAGTGTCGGGGGAAACATTGGATGGACTGTCAAGAGATACAAGAGGGGACTGCGAAGAAATTCAGTGCTGGGAAAGGAAAAAGCAGGAAAGTCAAACACACCTTAGGGAAATAATGGGAGATGTGGGAAGGAGCAGGATACAAGGTAAGAAAGTAAGGAAACATAGTGGGAGGTCTGGAGAGCAAAATAGAGTAATGGATGAAAGGCAGTGGATTTCCAGAGAGGAGGAGCCATCTTACTCTGGATCAGATCTCTCTCTGCCTGCTGATACTGCTTCCAAAAGAAGAGGAAGAAAAATGAGAGAAAGCTGGGAAGACATAAGGAACAGTGGCTACTGGGATTACTTCATGTCTAAGGAGATCACACGCAGCCTGAACCTTCCAGAAGAGCTTGAGGGGGGGAAGGAACCCTTGTCTTTTTACAGAGGAGCCTGCAGAGGCACCCGGGCTGTGAGTGCAGAGGGGCAGATCCCCGATGCCAGCACTGGGCTGACCAGGATTTGCTCCAAAGCAGCTGAGGGGGAGGACTCCGTGTCTGTGAGAGATGGGCACAGTGCCGAGCGCTCCCATGCGCACACAGGCTGCAGCCCTGCCCCAGCAGGATGCCCGGGCAGCCAAGGCTGGCTGCTCGTCCTGGAGGGATGCTCCCTGCAGAACAGCCTCTGCCAGCTCCTCAAGCAACCTAAGGAGCACAAGGCAGCCACAGGCTGGCACGGCTGCCTGGCTGGCAGCTGCTGGAATGCCAGGGCTTCGATGGAGAGCCGGGCTCGCAGGCTGTGGGCTGGGCGATTGCACAGGGGCACCTGCAAGGCTTTTTAGGCATTTGCTTCTGGTATTTCAAAACTCAGGTCAAGAGAAATTGCTCTTTTTGTGCGCCTGGCTTTGCTATCTGTATGTAAACTCAGAATGGAAACTGCTGCACAGAAATAATGCCATACAGGCTAGCTAGGAAGTGTCACTTCCAAAACGCTAATGTGCAGATAATTAGTTTAACTTTTAAGATTTATCTGTTGAAATGTTCATAATATGCAGTTATAGTTAATAGTTTCCAGTTCAGATATCTCAGAATTTTATAAGAGAATTTGATTAGGCTGATTACTTTTATACCTTGTTTAATACTATAATTTCATTATAAAACCTAACGTTGGCAACTTTTAGTTTCATATGGCTCCATTGGTTTTTTAGTATGCAATTTCAATCGTTTTTGTAAATGTTCTGTTAATACCATTTTTATTCAGCAAGTTTTTGGACCTGTGAAAACAGGTAACAGTTACTATGAATTTGAACAACAGTGCTTTAAAAAGGTACACATTCCTGAAATACAAGGTGTCAGTTTTGTTCAGTACACTATAACCCTTAGCAAAATAGAAATTTACAAATCTATCTTGCCATAAAGATATTAAAAAATCCCCCAAGTCTGTAAACAAACAAAAAAAACAGATTATATGATATCCTAAGTAATTCAAGCTAGGACTTACAATTTCACTGTAGAAACCAAAAAGAATGTAAAAAAAATATTCCTTGTGTCAGTCCTTCCCTTCTTCAGGGAAAGAGGAGATTAAATAAAATAAATTATAGATTAATTAGTGTCCAGGCTAAAAATAATAAAAAAGTAAATTTCTTTTGGATCTGATATTAGTGTGATTTAAACTGTGGAAAAAAGCCATGAAAAGAAACAAGACCAAATGCTTTAGTACGTGCCAGATCAGTGATTGCCAATTTTTGGGATGCAATGTTTTTGCAAATATCTCCCCTTTGCACTGAAGTTCTGAAAAAGGAAAAAAGAAAGATTGAATCATTTTCATAAAGCTGCTCTCAAACCACTGAGAATTCAGCTGAAGTAAGTTCTTTAGACCTATGCTCCCCTTATACAACCAGATTTGCACAGGAGAATATGTAACAAAGCTATTCCTGAGTTCCTCCTAAGGCTGAAACTTTTTATTAGTAAACCCACAGTATTTTTCCTCTGTGTATCTTCAGCCACTTAAACAGATGTGTGACAATCGAAAGGTGAAAAAACCCAGCTGCACTCAAAGCTAGTTGACAAAAGGCGTTTCTAGTCCACTGGACATTCAAACAGTTGAATATTTTTAACTGTGAGGGGAAGAAAGTATGAATTCACCATGGAATATAAATTCTATCCTTTTCACAAAATATTTTGAGAATTTGAGTAATAGAGTAAATAAAAGGCATAAATAAACTGCGATATTTAAAGAAAATGCATTCAGCAATGAAGTTGAAATACTATACTATTTAGTCAGAATGATTTCTTTTCATGATTTCTTATTCTTCACTTGATGTTTGAGTTATACCTTTCCATTTTAACAAGGGTTCATTTTTTTCAAGAGAAAACATTTCTCCTGAAAATGTTTTAGCCCATGCTACTTACAAACATTAATATGCAGAAGCTGAGAGAGATGCTCACTTGTACATAATGTCACCCCCACACAAACTCTTCTATGATAATTCAGTCTCCATCTATTTTGGCAATAGTAGCAGAAACCTCTCGAAACCCAGAGTCGTCAGATTTAATGTTACATATCATCAGTACCAAAAAGTCACAATAATACTTGATCTTAGAATAAAAAATGGCAAAAGAGTTGTATTCACAACTATTTTTCCCTTCAAAAGGGAAATATACAGACACAGATTTGGTGTATGGGGATTTTATGTTCAAGAGAAGCAAGCAGATATGACGACTGATGGATGTTTTTAAGAATGCTGTTTTGGCAAGAAAAATAACACAGTGCCTTGTCCCTGCCCCTTATTCCCTGTAGCTTTACATAATCAGTACAATTTTTTATTTTTGTTTTTAACTTGTACAGAGCATCATAGAAAACATTACTGGAAGGGACCTTGAGAGGTCATGCAGTCCAACCTCTACCCCAGGGCAGTATCTGTTCTTCCTGCATTGGTCCTGAAAGATGTCTGATCTGTTTTTAAAGACAGTCTGTGAAGGGCAAGGGGTCACTGTCATTGTTGTCTGCTCCAGGGCTCCAAAATCTTCACCGTGAAGTTCCTCCAAATGTCTGATCTGAATCTTCCTTGTTGCAATTAAACAGATTACTGCTTCACCATGGCTACAGGGATGAGATAAATATCTTTGCTTCTGCAAAAGCCTCATACTCTTGCAAATTTGGGGAGAGTGAAATTGCCTAGCTTTTTCCATAATTACTTCAGCTTGGGAATTCTAACGAGACATTGGTTGGAGATAATTGTTTAGGAAGTGCATAAGCAGCAGCTTGGAAATAATACTAATACTTACTGAGGGGAATAGCCTGCCCTTTGGGCTCTTTGTAAGCCAGCTGGACATAACCTAACTCAGACCAGAAAGTCTGCATGAAAGCAGATCAGGTGTGAAAGACAGCTATTTACAGACTCAGGAAATAGCTATGTACTTCATGACACACAGCACCCTAAATTCTCCCCATGATGAAAACTACAGACCTATCACCCACTGAACAGTGAGTATAACAGCCACTTCTTTTGCGATCGCGCAGACGCCATTAAGATACATTCAGGAGCCACCGGCTACTGCGGTACACCACAGTAGGCTACACAGAAACTACAGACAATATGTGGAGAAATTACTGCCCTGATTAAAGCTCTAGGCCCTCAATTAGCCAGTATAAATGCCAGCATGATTTAAAGTGCCTGCTGTACCCAGCAGATGCCTTAATTTCTGTACAGGACTTCACTGTTCCCCAAACTGACTGTCTTGCCCAGCTTGCCGATTGGAAACAACTGGCTGTGTCTGTCACAGTTAAACACTGACTTTACTCTCTGTGGAAATGGATGGCTATTCCCAGCCCACCTAAAGCTGTGCTTTGGTCTCTCAGCATACAGGACAGGGCTAACTCATGAGAAGGAGAACACCTGCCCTCCCAATCAAACGCTTTCTCATTCCTCTGTGTACCCTTGCTGTGTTTCTGTGTCCTCTTGGCAGGACCTAAAAAGATACACAGCAGATTCACCAAAGCACAATTAAATATTACAGATGTGTGCTAATGCTTTGGGAAGGTGCCCGCTACCAAAGCCCTGCCAATTTACAGATTATTGTAAGAATACCTTAAAACTGGCAGCAGTACCATCCCACCTGCTGTCTTCGTCAGGGATCAGCTATTTCTAGCCCTGTCTCCACTTCAGGACACAATAGGCAGTGAAGCAGCACGTGCTGCTCTTGTGTCTCTGATGGGCATCTGTAAAGGCTGGAGAGTATATACAGGTGCTCAGAGTCCTCCTGCACACTGCCTCAGCCAAATGTACACTGACAGAAATATGAAGTTATCTCAGAACACAGATGTTTGGCTTTGCTGACACTGCCTGACACTGGCACTTTATTTTCTTTATCATTTGTGTTGAATTGAAAGCTTTTTCTTAGGCCCTGACCTTGGCAGCAGTTGCTACTGCATTTCATCATAAAGATATGAGAAGAGAAGAGAGGAAAGAAAAAAGAAGAGGGACTTACTGAATTTTCATTATGCCCTTTGTAATCCTGAATAGTTCAACTAGAGGGCCTCTTAACAGTTTTACTTATCACACTAACACTACATCTTCCACTCCTTCATAGATACCTTTTTACTCAACCTCATCATGTCTTTCATGAGAGTTAAAAATACATATATTTTTCCAGCTGGCAGAGACAACTGAAAAAAAAAAATCTGTGTTAATTCTACATTGACCTTTTTTGAAATAATGGTTTCTATTTTAAGCTGCATTTTTGTTATGTTTTGCTTAGCCTATCAGTTAGCAGTTCAGATCATTTGGAGATGAAGTTGTCTATAAAGCCTGTATGTGAATTCTCTGGTTCTACTTTATAGTTTATCTATAAATTGTCATGATCTTCCTTAGTCAATATAATTGAGGATTCTGTAAAACGCTTTGCTAATCTGTCTGCTATGAAGAGGCATTGATGACTTAATGAATGTAACACAGGCTAAAGCATTTCACTGGAAAGATTTTTTCTGAGGTTGGTAAAATTACAAATCCTGCCATTTCAGCAATACCTCTTGCTGTTGTGTTTGCACCTGTACATGACATGGTGCTGGTGGTTTCTGTGTTTTCAGTTTATTCCTACAGGAATGACACTTCCCCCATGGCCCACATTTCTTTTCTCAGCTTCCTCCAACTGGGTCCACCTGTGTGAAAGCCTGCTGTTCTGTCCAGGAGATCCTTCCTGCATACTTGCCACTCAGCGAAACACAACCTTTTACTACCCACTCAGATGTTATTTTTGGGTGAAAGACCATGCAGAAATGCTTTTACTTAAAAAAAAAGAAAAAAAAATTGAGCAGCAAAGACAAATTTCTTGTCAGTAATTGCAGAAGAAGAATGTCAATCTAATGAGCAAGTGGGATGAAAATGTAGTTTTTGATGCAAATCTACAAAGCCATGGTTGTCTGAGTTAAAAATTTCTTGACAAGAGTGAAATGTTGTCTCACTATTTTTTCAATATATAAAACTGAAGTTCAAAATAATGAATTCAAAATTATTCAGACCCAATGTTCAGAAGTCAGACAAGTAAGACAGAGGAAGACAGAATGGGAAATTAAAAGTATCTTTCTGTGCTTTTTGTTATCAAGGGTCAACTTTACAGTTATTTCACCCAGAAATACTTCAAATGGTTCTGTACAACTTAATAAAACTATAAGACATCTGACTTTATTTTATGTACTTACTCAAAAAAAGTGGTCCATCCAGTCTCATCGCTTTTAGTTGCCAGAAGTCCACTGTTGCCATGGTAGGTAAATAAGACCAGCTCCTGCCCTTGTGCAGTCATGCTTTTCAAACATCCATTGGTGCCTATGGTCAGCCAGATGACTTGGTTATCAGGAGAGACCACTCTTACTGGCATCCGGTTGGGATCCCGCCTGATCCGAAGAGTATTCCCATTGCTGTCCGTTACCGCAGTAATATCATTGTCATTGCTGTAGCTAAAATTGTACAGGTAGTCTCCGGTGACTAAACTCACAGTGTACTGGTGAGTACCATTGACATCAAAGATATACAGCTCTTGGTCAGTTGGAGAAGCAACTTCATAGAAGTTCATTGAATTAATTAAGGGTTTGTTCTTTGACACAGCCCGGATCCTAATGTTTCCCAGATCAGCAATATACAGGGTACCATCTGGAGACACAGCTAAGGAGGAAGGGGCATTAAGTTTGGCATCTTTAGCATAGCCATCTCCATTTTGGTAACAATCACAGTTAACGTCATTTTTGCAATCACACTCTGAGGGTATTCCAGCTACTAAAGAGATCTCTCCATCAGTTGTGACCTGTCTTATCCTGTTTATCTTTTTTTCATCTGTTTCTGTAATGTAAAGCACCCCGCTGTAGGACACAGCAATGGCAGTGGCTGACTCCAGCGTGGTCTGGACAGCGTGTTTGCCCACTGTGTACTCCACCCCAGGAACCTGGCAGTGCATCGGCCTCCCTGCAGCAATGCGAACCTGGCGGTTTTCAGTGATCTGCAGAACCACGTTGTTATCCAAAACATAAATGGAGTTATCCATTGGGTTGATGGCTAAATCTGTAGGCCATTCTAGACGAACCTAAACAAACAGAAGTATTTGGTTAAACAGCTAAGCAGTGCAGATTAAATTAATTAATTAACCTTCAGTTTTAGACACTGCTGTAAGGATGTTTTCCATCTGCTGTAAGCAATCACGACTGAAGAACTTGCATGAATACATGCAGCAAACTGAAGCTTTTCAGGGATGCAAGGGGAACAATATTCAGGCATCCATTTTATTGAAAAGAAAGCCACTTCCATTGAAACTATAATACAGGCTGAGTTTTCCCTCCAATAAATGTAATACTTTTCTGTATCACAAATGCATAAATAACTATAGATACGGATATCAATGTCTAAATACTTGTCAACAGTATTCATCTTTTATTCTTATAGCAGCAAAAATAACGTACTACCTTCCAGATTATGAAACACTGTACTCCATTTTTTTGAACATACCACTACTGACATGTCCCTTCTTACCTACACGAGTTTTTAGGAGAAATAGAAAAGTACAGGGGTTTTGTGTAAATCCTTTCATTCACTCTAGTAGGCTAAGGATGTCAGCAATTCAGAAAACATCAATATGCCAAGATAGTTCTAACAGATATGCCATTCTCCCAGTATTTACTACCAGACTTAATGTTTCCTGCTGATAGTTTTGCTGTTCTAAACCAAACTGCACTTTATGGGCAGAAAAATTGAATACAGCAGCATTTATAGCTAAGAGAATACAGTGCAATTCACACCCGTCGAACAGGTTGCTTTCTCCCCCAAACCTGCTGTTAAATATCCATCACACTCCACCCAGTTTTATTTTAAGGGGCGTGAAAGCTGCATGTCAATTTCTATTCCCAGCTCAGTTTTCCAAATTAGCAGCAACTGAAAAGTACCTGGCTGATGTGCATGCTGGTAT
Organism: Buphagus erythrorhynchus; assembly: GCA_013400855.1. Lineage (NCBI taxonomy): Eukaryota > Metazoa > Chordata > Aves > Passeriformes > Sturnidae > Buphagus > Buphagus erythrorhynchus. The sequence continues at coordinate 20,852 of VZTT01054248.1, read as the reverse complement.
CACAGGTTAGAGGTCGTGCTGAGGTGAGGTCATTGGAGCCAAGCAAAGTTGATATTATTCCATTCTGATCCACTTTTCTGATCATGGTCCCATCAACAAAGTAGATTAACCCATTCTTGTCTATTGCTATTCCTTCAGTGAAGCAAATAAAAAATAGGGTGGGTTTTTTTTTGTACTAGCAGTGAATGTATTATCCATAACTAAGAGTATAGGTAGCATGTATCTAGTGGAAATTGTGGCAGAAAATCTAGTTTCAGGCAGTAGGTAGTAATATGGCTTGTTAATGTATTTTGTGTGAAAAACCAATATTCAGCATGAAATCTACTACTGTTGATTGCATTTGCTGTTCATTTGCTTTTGTGTGTTGGGAAGGGACTAGTTTTTAAGTTAACTTTAAACATGGGATAAATGGAACCAAAAGCAATGCTCATTTTAGATATTCACTGCTGCCTGCCAAGCACATAATCTAAATGCTATTACTGAGTGTTTAAAAATGCTGAATAACCACTCATGCCAAATACTTCCTAAAAAATCAACCCCAATTGATTTCAAAAAAATAAATCCCCTGTAGCTCTCTTTCTTGATAGACTTTCTATTTGGAAAAAATCACTCAAATCCCCAGTTTTTGGAGGCAGCTATTGAATTCAGTAATTAAATACGATCATGCCCCCAACTCTTAATTTCTGTATTATTTTATGTTACAGAAGGAGAAGTCTTTTTACCTTTAGGGCTCATGAGAGTTGCCTCCACTGCCTTGCCTCCATCACCACACCTTGCCTCATCGAATGGCAGGCACTGCTCCCCTGTTCCTCCAATTACCTCAACATTTTTGGTGAGGTCTTTTGCACCAGTGAGCGACTTGGGCCGATAAATTCTGCGTGTGTTTGTGTCGGAAACGTACAGATCTCCTGTCACAGGGTCAGTAGCGAGGTAGTATCTGTGAGCTGGGTTGTTGCTGTAAAATGGAATTACACATTGCATATGCTGTAGTTAATTGCACCTGACGCTGGATCAAGGAGAAAACAGTTTAGTTCTTATGCAGTGTGCAGTAATGCAGACAGAGTTAAAGTCAATGGTGATGCTCCATGAATAGGTAGCACAGGTCATGGCCCCAAAATGGTTTTGGTCTACATTTCTCATCTGTGTCACAGGCAGCCCAATCTAGATTAATCCTCTGGGGAATGAAAGGTCCATTTTGTCTTTGATGCTCTCAGACCAGTTCAGGCTCTCTCATTAGAGACTGCAGATGACTCTCTAATAAGCCAAATCAAAATACTGGAGTTTAAAACCTTCTGAAACTTCTGGGAACCTTGATCTAGTCTCAAATTTTGCAGCAGGAGGCCAGCCCTCATTAACACTTTGTTGGTATTATCCTGTTTTATTATAATTTATATAAAGCTGCTGGGGTTGATGGTTAATGTAATTCATAAACAGGTAAGACAGAGTTTGAATGATGAGTTCACAGGCAAGAGATAAGACATCATTCATAAGTATTTGTTTAATCCACTGCTTTCAAATATGTGATATGCATGATTTAACACATTAGGAAATGTCATTTCTTCCACCAGAGACCAAGCAGAGCTTTTCCATTCTTCCTAAGTCAGAGTCATATTTCAAATAACTGTTAACATTGGCACAAAACCACTAACTATGCCAGCACAGTCTTTATTACAGTGAAAATATATATTGCTAACCATTTTCCCAGAAACATACATTTTGCCTCTCCACTGGTGCCACATAATTGAGAATTACTTCCCTGCTGGTTAAAAAAAACAGCCCTGGAGATTGCCTTTTGTGTTGATATATTATGATGTAGAAACTTAACCCACTGCAGTTGGGATTCCTGACCTAATTCATGGCATGAAGAGCTGAAATAAGGTCATGTAAATACATGAGGTAATTTCAGATGCTCCCCTCATGGACTGAAGCAGAGTGTCAGAACAGTCACTTCTGATGTTTGCAAAAGCGCTGCTTAAACAGATCTACCAGTCTGGTGGTAGCCAAACATCTGTTCACAGAATGCTGTACTTCACATTTTGTAAATACATAACTGTGCTAATGTAACACATTTTTATGTACTGCCACTTGGAAAATGCAACAAGAGACCAACAGGAACAACTTGTGAACAAATTATGTCTTTTAGCAGGGACAGATTTTTATAGCTCTCCAATTACAAAAACACAGAAAAAAATGTGTTGCATAAATAGGATTTTATTTGGTTTTAAGACTTTTAACATGTTGGTTCAGAACGAATGAAACCAAGTGAAACAGACTAATGAAATCAAATACACAGTGATTAGCACCTCTTAAAAAGCTCTGCTATTGCACTGAGTGTTGTACAGCATGTCTGAAAACAATCAAATGCGGGCTTACTTTAAATTTCTGTCTCTTACAAATCTATTATTGCCAATGTGCTAAATAGTTGGAAGGTACTTTCAAAATCTTAATTTATGCAGTGATCATTTAATATGATCACTATGTAGTGTTCGAATTACTTATGCCTCCATAGACTGCGAATTAAATTATACCCATTTACATGATTACTTTGGTATTTAAGAAACTTTGCAAACACTTCAAATATAAACACATTGCAAGATGTGAAATGTACAATTAAATTTTATTTCATTGTAATTTAAAATTAAGTTCTTCCTTATTCTACTGAAAACTAAATTAAAGTACCTCTCTTCAACCCATCTAACACTGCCTCAATCATATTTTTCAGCCATTGGAATAAGAAGTCATTAAATCAAAAAGTAAGTAATTTATGCTTTACACAATTATTTATTTCTAAAAAGAAGTTTTAAAGCTCTTTTCTTCATAAATATGAAGATGTACATTCTAATTAATTCCAACAAAAAAGAAATCGGGGATAAGTTTTCATGGTAAGTAGTGTATCCTCATTAAACCAAAAAAATACACCTGATAATTTAAATGCATTTTCTCATTTTATTAAAAAATTCCTCTAAGTTTGGAAGTCCATAAGATATTACTACTGAATCAACAGAAACTCTCCAACTTGCCATACATAGATGTCTAATGGCTCTTTTCTGAGCTGATACAACAAGCTTAACCTCAACATTTCTTTTCAGGTGAAGGTTGAACAGCCGAGGAGGCTTTAGCCCCCAACAATTTATGGGAGAAAGACACAATTTGAGGAACTGAATAATTGTCAAGTGAAAACTACATTGGTTTTCTAGCCAGAAAACATCCATGAGCACTATGCAGATCTCAAAAATAGTACAGGGATAAGCAGCCAGCAGCTGGAAAGCTGCAGAGTTTATGCAATTTCATTGTACCCTGAAATGAAATTAAGCTTCTGCCTTCTACCAATAACAACAAATGCAAAGAAATTAAATCCCCAGCCCGTGACTTATTGACTCATTCAATATTGCCTAATCATTTTCAGTAGCCTGCAAAACATGGCGTTACATACCCACACTGGCCCCTGTAAAGACAAATGCCTAAAAACTAACTTGTTCTGTCTATGCCAAATAATAGTAAGTGCTTTGAATTGAAAATGGGCACACACGTGCACAGAGCTCTAACGATCTATTTCCCTTTGCTTTTATCTTGCTTAGGCTGATGTTTTAACTCTTCAGCTGTCAGATCACCTGGACTGTTTTCCATGTACAGTTTTTTTCCAAAATACTTCTCCTGCTTCAGTTCCTGTCTCTCTCACCTTCACTATATGCCCTCTAAATCATATATCCCCTCAAAGCTGTTTTTATGTTTTGTTAAACTTTTTTTCTGTCTCTCTACAGACTTGGGATAGTGCCATAGCCTACAAAAGACCTCCCTGTCTTCAAAGTCCTTCTAAAAATGACTTCTTCCATGAATGTCTATCAGCATTAATCACCCACAGGCAGCAGTGTGTATAAAGACATCATTTCAGCTTTGAGATTGAAAAAATGTGAGGTCACTGGTACATGAGAGGAGAAATTTGATCTGCATTCTCTCTCTAAAAGAGAGTACAGGCTTCTTAAGATAGGAGACACATCACACTGTGCTGAAGTACTGTGTTTATAGGCCAGGAAAGGTCACTGCTTGAATAGACAATAGATTTGAACTAGGTATTTAGCCTCATTCAGTAGTTTTACTTGGGGAATGCATTTTTTAGGGCATTTTCTTCTAATACCCAACAATTATCTTTTGCAAAGTGGTCCGTTGAGGGCTGTTTTCCGAACTGCAGTTTAAGCAGAAATCTCCTCAGTAGTCTGAAAGGCTTGCCAGTGAAACTGGACATTTGCTCCCTTCTCCTCTTACAGGCCAGACAGATGTGCTTCCCTCTACAGCATTTCACAGGACTCTGCACAGATTCATGCAGCCAAAAGAAAGTATTTGATCTCACAGTGTGTCCTTAGCTGGAGAGCCCATGGCAAGAGGATTTGGTGGATCCTAGTAGTTTACACATCTTAAATAAAAGGCAGCTGAATTAACAGAATAAAAAGCTGCCAGGGGATATTTGGCATAAAGATCCCACTCTTGGCTTAGGAAGTCTCTCATCAGCGAATCTTTGAGGCTGAGAGTGGACACCAGGAAAATGTTGTACGATGTGAGAGAAAGCTCAGACTCGTAATAAATCTTGTTGGGCTGCACAGTGGGCTCCACACCTCCTGCCTACTGGCTCCACAAGTGCTCCTGCAGAGCCAGCTCTCCAGAGTCCTCTATGTCTCCTACTGTCTCAGGAAGAACCCCCACTCCACAGCTGCTATATGGGCCCATGCTGTTACACTAATTTGTGTGGTATGATTGCAATTTTGCTACCCAGAGCTTCTGCATGTTTAGGCATGAATAAAGCAGAAAAGCTTCAGTACTCTCCCTCACCAACTTTTCTTACATGCAGAGATCCAGTTTCTGAAACGCTGCAGTTGAGGCTGTTACCACAGTTCTGCCAGAGGCAGGAGAGGGTGGCACAACTAAATCACAGCAAAACAAACCTCAATATGTATCCACTCTCTAATCCCTTTTTGTACATTCCACATCTCCATTTCAAGTATTATTCCACGTCCTATGTAGTTGCCAAGACAATGTCCTATCTATCTGCAATCACAGCTTTGTAATGCCACAAGGGATATAATTATTTTAAGAACGGTGGAACACATACAAACTAATTGTAATAGTGAAACCCTAAACCCACCAAACAGAAGAGACTGCCTCCGAGTCATTCCTGGAAAAAACCCCACAGAACCAATTCTGGTCATTAGCACTGATGCAGACACCTTATTTATTCATGGAATTTTTTGCCTAACATATTTGAAACTTATTTTTGAAAACATAAAATCCTTCCTCACACAGAAGTATGTCCAGAGAAAAGTGAATTTAAAAATCAAGGACAACAGAGATATGACTCTGGGATTTGTTTAAAAACAAGGAAGGAAAATGATTGGCAGCAAAAAGGAGAGAAAGGTACCAGTGGGCCTGCTAAGCTGTATACTTAGCAGTTCTGCCACAAAGGTTTGCAGGGTTTCATGTCTGCCACAAGATTTTAGCATGATTCTGTTTTTTTTCTCCTTATCAGCACCAGCTGCTGTGGTGGCAAAGCAATTCTAAGCATCCACCTACTCTTCTGTTCCTGCCATTATTGTAGCAATGCCAGGATGGATGCATGCTGTACTACAATCCTCTGATTACTGTTGTTTCTATGACCAATTTTGTGAGTCTTGGTGTATTTTAAAATCTTAACTCCTGGAGTTGTGTTATTGCTATTTCAACTTCCATTATTAAAAGAAGCTCACCTTTAAAGAAACAAATCTGTTAAATGAGAGCCTGAAAAGAGTCAACATCAAAAAGCTAATGATATGAACTCCCTTGATACTTTTATATGCCATTCTCATCATATTTGGTGCATCTGATTAATGAGTGAGTTTTGATAGGATCAGCAAAAGCGCTGCCAGCAAGGAGTGAGCAGAGATGAGGGAACAGCAAAGGAGGGCACACACAAGCATAACAAGAAGCCTGACTGTGGACAGAGAGTGATGAGAAAAGAGGAACTCATCGGAAAGGACGATACAGCCTGACAGTTGACATAACTAAAACATATGAACTCATTATTTTTGAAAAATACTCCTCTTTTCTAGTAATACATCTCAGAAATGACTTGCCCATTATAAGCATTCATTTGTTAAAAAAGAAAGAGGAACAGTTAGAAAAATATAAATCTTCTTTAAGGAATGCTTACCTATGTCTAAAATCTTTATTTCTTGGTGGGAGCAAGTAAAAAAGAACAGAAAAACATTATTAGACAAACATTCAGAAAGGATGTTAAAAGATGAGAAGAAGGCAACAATTACATCTATCATTAGTGAAGTGGTGAATGATTGTCCCTTGTCTACTTACATTGACTACATATGTAAAATCTTAAAATCTGCAAAATTATTACTTTGGGTAGATTAAATTATCACATTTAGATAAGCATAGTTAAAATATTTTATGAGGGTAAAATGTTTTCATTTCAGTTTTAAATACTTCTAAAATCTTTTGACTCAACTTCTGTTTTGTTCCCAAAAGCATTCGCAAACTCAAACTTACACGATGTCAGAAACTTGTTCAGTACTTTAATTTGCCACCGTAACTCACAACTCCAAAATGACGAGAAAAAAACATACCTTAGCTCCAGAACACTAGTTACATTTCCAGATGGGAATATCCGCCGAACGTAGTTGAAATCCCCCACGTACAGACTGCCGTCTATCCCACAAGCTAAGGCAACTGGAGCCAGTAATTTATTACCATCAGCTTGACCATTACAGCTTGGACAGGAGATGCTGCGTCGTCTCCCGTTGCCCATAATGCTACTAACAACTGGGGGTTGCTGAGATATAAATTGATTTTCACCATTCCCTTTGTAGAGGATTCCTGCCAAATAATAGAGAAAAAAAGAAACCAAAACCAAATAATATTTATAAAAACTCTGGATGTATACACATAAAATGATGCGAAAGTATTCTAAATATTATTTTAGCTAGTTAGTGTAAGTTTAGTAAAGTAATCTTTACAGTTTTGAAATAGCCCAGAAAGGACTGAAATTCTAATGTGCTTTATAAAAAAAGAAAATGAATATATTTGCAAATTGTATTCCTAAAGTCCTAGTATAACTAATTATGAATATCATGTCAAATGTAATCTGAAGTGGATTACTGTTGCAAATTGTAAATATTAATTAAAGAGCCACTTCAAAAAGTTGTAGACTGCCTCAATTTTACATTATAAAAGATTCTTTACTCAGTTCACAACCTAAGTGTTCCTCTGGCAACAAAGTCTGCCTCAGTACCGTATCTGCAGTTATAGGCAGTTATTAAAAATGTCAAAGCAACAAAAAAAATGTGGTGCCAGGCCAACCTGTCTCTAAAACTTAATTCTGCTTTGAGGCATGAAAGAAACAATAATTTTGTGAAGACAAAGCAATATGCCAGCAGTATTTTTCTTCCTTATAGCCTATGTAGGAAATCTGAGAGGAAAAATGGATGCTTTATGCTAAATCTTCAGTCTTGGGGGAAGAAAAAAAAAAAAAGTATGTTAAAATGTTGCCAGGACCCTTATTTTTCAATCTCATGATGAATCCATTAAGGTGTCCTCTACAAATGGTCAGCTATTATGGTTCTACTTGTAAGTCACCATGTGTCTTTCCATGGTATAATCCACGTAAACCACATGTCACTTTGTACTGTAGAGAAATCTGGGTTTTATTGATTGCATGCCCAGAGTTTCATGCAGTTTGGAGCTGAGGGATACAGTAATCTTTTGAGAAGTTTAATTTGAGATGCATTTCTCTTTCCCTCCTCACTCCCAAAGTGCATGATTTGTATGGAAAGGTATGAAAAAAAATACTTTGCTTTCCTCTTTAAACGTTTTAGGTGTCTTCACTGTTTTTAATGTTATAAAATGCAAGAGATTATAAATGTAAAACAAATATACATGATAAAATCGTAAAAAATGAAAATGGTTTATGGAAACCTAATGGCAAGTAATCTAAATAAGCAATCTAAATCAAAAGAGGAAGAATGTATTTTTCATAAATAGTTAAAGCCAGAATGCATTAACAGTATACGAAATCCCCTCTCCTATGATTACATCATTTATGACAATCATGGCACTATAATTTTGCCTGAAATAGCGGAGTTCTACAATTTTCATCAGAGGAATTCTACAAGTCAGCACAGTGCACTATTGCATCTGATTTATTCTGTCATTACCTTGAAAAATTGGTCCTTTACATTTCTCCTCTATTATCACAGACTAAAAGATGTACATTAGACTATTTACTGCAGTAGTTTGGATTTCTGTGCAAACACTGTGTGCACTCTCTTCTGAATAGATTATGCATCTCATCTACCTTGTCATTACAGCTCTGCACTTGGTTTATTCAATTAGACACATGACAATTTGAAAAGTCATTACTTGTCAAATGTACTCTTAAATATAATTTAAAGCCATAATCAATTTACCCAGTGAACCAAATCAATTTTACACATATATTTATAATTATAGCTCTTTACATTTTTAGATGGATTACTTTACAATAATTTGCACAGGTTTGGGGTTTTTTTTAACATTTTAAATTAGGTACAGTGACACCTTTTCCCTTGATTTGGTTACCTTGTTTCCCTACCAGTCAGAGGCAATGCCTTAGGTGTTGACTACTGTGTTATACATAATAAGCTTGTGTACTAGGGGGAGACCTTCATGGGACATCAAGTACTGCAGAAGTGATGATCTTCCTGATAATTACTCTGGATTCCTCTCTTGCATGAAAATTCAGTGCTACCAGCTACTACTTTAAGCTATGTGACTGTTCACCTTCTCTACATGCTTCCAGCCAAGTTTTTCCAAATTTCTTCCTGTTCAGTGTTGAGCTGAGGTTTCCTTAGCATGGCACCCTGCAAACAGTTGCTGAGCAGCATGCTTGACAAATACACTTTGATGCCAAAGTTACTGTGCAACAGCAAATTGCAGCTGAAGAGAGGAGTGAGAATATGAGCAAGCTACAGCTCTGCAGAGAGCAAGGTCTGCAGAAGGAGAGGGAGGAGGTGCTGCAGGTACCAGGGCTGAGACGGCACGGTGAGGCAGCTGTGCACCTGCAAAACATGGGGGTCCATGGTGGAGCACATATCCACCTGGAGGGCCCATGTCAGAGCAAGGGGATAGCCTTGTAGGCTATAACCCCTGTGGGAAGCTCATGCTGGAGCAGGCTCTTGGCAGGGCCTCTGGACACATGGAGAGAGGAGCCTGTGCTGGAGCAGGTTTTCTGCCAGGACTTGTGATCCCATTGGAGCCATCTGTTCCTGAAATACTGCACCCCACAGAGCAGACCCACACTGGAGCAGTTGTGAAGAACTGCAGCCTGTGGGAAGGACTCACACTGGAGAAGTTCATGGAGACTGTCTACCGTGGAAGGGAGCCCATGCTGGAGCAGGGAAGAGTGTAAGGAATTCTTCCCCTGAGGAGGAAGGAGCGACAGACAGGGTGTGATGAACTGACCACAGCCTCCATTCCCTATGTCCCTGCACCACTGGCAGGGAGAAGGTAGAGAATTCAGGAGTGAAGTTAAGCATGGAAAGAAGGGAGGATTGGGCAAGTTGTTTTTAAGATTGGTTTTCTTTGTCACTACAGTACTGTGATTTGACTGGTAATAAATCAAAAGAATTTTCCCAAGTCAATTCTGTTTTACCCATGACAAGTGACTGCTGAGAGACCTGTCCCTGTCCTTACCTCAACCCATGAGCCTTTCATTCTGTTTTCTCTCCCCTGTCCAGCTGGGGAGTGACTGGGTGGCTTTGGTGTCTAGCCAGTCAACCCACCACAGCATATTCAACACAGACTGATGAATTTATTAATGCATATGTATTTATAGGATGCAGAAGCAGGACATTCAGTATAAATCACAGAAACAAAGAATATCCTGAAGTTATTCCTGAGGTGGAAGAGACCCACAGGATTGAGTCCAACTCCTGGCCCTGCACAGGACAACCCCAAGAATCACACTGTGTGCCTCAGAACATTTTCCTAACACTTCCTGCCAACTCTGGCTTGGTGATGTGACCACTTTCCTGGGGAGCCAGGGAAGCTCAAAGCATTTACCATTTGCAAAATGTTCTATAATTTCCTTTTTTAAAAATAGAGCAAATAGCAAAAAGTTTGAATGAGAGATCTGAAATGCTGGACAGTGGAGCAGTAAAATTAGCAAGAAGAAAATGAACTCCTTACCATTCTGAACATCCAATACATGATGCTTATCCAATGTCCAACCACCCATGTTGGAGGCATCCAGTTCATAACCCTGCAAAATGGCAGTCCGCTTTTCCCAGAGAGTTAGATCCAAGCAAGACTCATACTCGTAACCTACAGACACTGAAATAACAGCACATGTCCTCATTAAGTACAGGATCTCATTCTGAAGAAGAGTTTAAAGAATGTGATTTCCTTAAGCTACATACAATCTTTTGCTCTCCTAGGACACATGAAAATTCCTATGGCTTCTTATCCATGTTGAAAGTACTAACCAGAATCTTAGGTTATTAAAATATTTTTAGTTATTAAGAGTAAGTGAATTAAGACAGATACAGAGGAAAGCCATTTTGTCATGTAAGTCAGACTGCTATTGCTCTGTACTAGAAGTACACAGAGTGTGCAGACTAAACACCATATTGTATTATTAGGCTGAGTGCTACTTCATGGGAAGGAATAGAAGTCAAAAACATCACTTTTCATGTGAATGAAAAATGGTTTCTTTTTCCTTCTGAAAGAAGTTCTTTTTCATAATTCAAAGCTTAGATTAGTATTTTTTAGTATGTTTTAATACCCACTGATATAATTTTATTCTGCAAAACACTTTCTTCTTAATGGATACAAGCATTTGAGGTCTGATTCCCTATGTTCAAGAGAACTAGAAGTGCAAAAATGCTCTGTAACACATACCAACAGCTTCCGACAATCCGTAGACCCTCTGATTGTATGCATCAGTTTTATCCCATATGAAGGTGTATGCTAGATTTGGGGATGCAGGGAACCATTTTTGGAAAAGTCTTCCCACCACTGCCACCATAAGATGAACCTTCATTAAATTAAATGGTATAACAGATTGGGTCATAGTAATCTTCAGGACAGATTTATATCCTGCAGCTCTGGAGCTCAAGTATGATAACTTCAAATCAGTTCCTGGTATTGTCGTTTCTTCATGAAGTACCTACGCATTGTTAAGAGAAAAATACAGTATTTAAATTATTTGGAAATTAAACAAAACAATGCAGCTATCATAAATGGCTGCTTAACATATTACATGACAATCCATTAGGAAATATAACCTATATTTGGCCTTCATGGTTAAAAAACCTATAAATAAATAGCAATATTTCTCACTTTTTCTAAAAAGTCAAGTCTAAATTCTTCATTATACTGAAGCTGCTTAGTTGGTACTTTCTGCTCAAGCATTTCAAAATTATCTCCTTTATTTTTATGGAGGGGAAAGGGAGCATGAGAAAACATTCCCAACTAATTTTTCCTGAAGAGGCAAAAAGGCATCTTTTAACTAAGTGAAAATTGCCCCTTATGCTGCCACCCATGTCCCAGCTAATAAAGGCATGTGTAATAAAGGCAGTAGAGCCTCTAAGGACAGAAAAGCTTGAGATTTGGGTTGGGATGCCTAATTTTTCCTGTAGGAGCAGGAAGAACTTCCAGATATTTTATTATTTGCATTACCAGTGGATTGTATAAACTAGAGCATTCTTCCATTTATTTTGAAGACAGATAAGTAGGATGCCTCAGGGAAAGTTTTTCCATATTTTCTGATCAATATTCACTACTTAGATATCAGCTTATCACTTTCACATTATAGAGGTGGAATGAGTCAATTTTATTTTTAAAAGGTTCCTCCCCTCCTCTACCTTGTCATTTCCTCTGAGCTGAGGAGCTTTTGTGGGTGATGGATGGATGTGAAATGTTTCTGTGTAATGTGGATAAAGGCAGCCTATATTGTTCTATGCCTCAGTCAGAACACAAACACTGCAGCCAGCATTTGGACTGAACAGCTACCAGGTATCCTGGTTTATAGAAACAAACAAAGAAGAAGAAAAATGTATCTAGACACATTTGCAAAGGTAATATTTCTTTGGTGGAGAGTGCAAAGGTTGCAAAGGATGCTGAAGCACAAACCCAGAACCTTAGTGGTGTTACAGGAACACTCTTGGGAAGAAAATTAAGAAAGGTTTATTTTACTTTTCCGTCTCCCGGTCCTGAATTTGGAAGACCAAACACTATTTAGTATTAGTGGAATGCAGACTTCAGGAAGAGCACGGTCACAAAAAGCTTTAGACTTTAGTGGGATCAAAACCTGGCTACTAAAGAAGTGCTGCTAGCTCTCAATGCCAGAGAAATCCTTGGACACCGCTTCTAAAAAATTGACTGTGTTGAATAGGGTGAAGTAATGTGGCTGATGCTCAAGGAGGGCAACATGTGCTACGCCATCCTCTATATCAGCATTTTTGTTGGATCTACAGAAAGGTTTATACAGTATAAATTATATCTACTTCCTTCCCAATAACAGTAACAAAAATTCAGAAATATTATTTTGACTAATTGTCTGGCATTATTATGATTTACATCTGATACATATAGACATAAAACTGCTGTTCTCCAGTAAGACTATAATAGAGCTGTAGGAAATAAAGTAGGAATTGGAAGATACAAGACAAATGATGTGGAGGGAGCAGAAACCATTTCTGAAGCAGAAACCCTCTCCAAGCCCCTGGAAGGGGTTGTGGAAGACAATACCTTAAAGATAAGAAATTGCTTGCTTAGAGTGACTAATACCAAGAAATATTCTGCCCCCCCTCGTAGACCCCTGTGTTATCTTTCTGTAATATTAGTGGTTCATTTTCCTATTAGACAATTGGTTGTTTTCTTCACTGAATGTCCTTTGTAGATTGGTTAGTTTTAGAATTCCCTTGGTAATTGGTGCAAACTGTAAAACCCTCAAAACCTATAAAAACCCCTTAGAAACCCCACCCAGTTGGATTTGCTGGATCGGACCCCTTCATAGAATAAACTCTATGGAACTTTCCTGTCTGCATATCTCGATCCTTTTTCTCTGCTGGCTTGGAAGGCACTTTACAAGCCAGATTCTATCTGGGCAAGGCTTGCAAACGTGCCTTGTTGCCGAGAACTGCTCGGGCAGTTTTGGGGTCTCATGGAGGCCCCCAACACCGGCGACAAAATGAGATTATGATTTTAAAATTCTTAATTCTTATCCTTTGAGTATTTCTTTGTTCCCCACCAAGAACCTGGATGAAAAGAAATGACAAGTAGTCACCTTGAAGGAGGTGAGTGTGGCCTCATTTCTCTTTGTAAAACTAGTCTTCTTTCCCTCAGCTCAATATACAGACAGTGTCTAATCCAGAGAACATGCAAATCTTTTCTACATGAACAAAAACACCTCTCTCTAGAGAGGTAAGTGATTGTGAACACATTCCTTTTCTGAGACTTTGAAGGAAAAGCACAAACCACTCAGGAACAAAAGACAAATTCCTCCTCAAGAAAACAGCAGGACTCTCATATACCACACATTAAAACTAGTCTAACAGATGGAGGTCTCTGTAAGCAAGAGGAGAAAAAGAAATAATATGCTTGTAACAGGACACAATTTAATGGACTTCAGTGGTCTCCTGTTACGACCATTGCTTCTTTTACAACTGCAACTGTGGAAGAGCAGTGTTAAACACATAGGTGGTCTTCCAGTACTCTTGGCTGAGATAACAGGCAATAAAGAGGACACCTTGAAGTTTCAATTTTCAAGAAATTCCACTGTGTATTTGGATTACTATCAAATTAGAAACTAGGACACTCATGCAGTTCTCAGCGAGGTTTAAAACAAAACCTAAACCCCTATTATTAGTTTCTGCAGAAGCCTCAAATGCCTGCTGGAAATCTGACTCATAACTTCCTTTTTTCCATAAAATATCCCCTGTAGTAACTTATTTTCTTGAGAACCTTAGAAATGTATAGGTAAGGTTATGCAACTCAATCTCTCTCCCAGAATCAAGCATTACAAAGAGAATTAAATAGTTTAATGTTCATCCAAAAAGGTAAATCATCAGGCACAGCAGAGAGCTCCTATGGGAGCCATGACAACACATCAATTGTAAAGCAATCGGGAAAGTCACCGGGAATAAAAGTCACATCAGGAATCACCAACACAACCAAGCTGTCTGTACTTCACCTTTTCCAGACTGAGTATCAAACTACCTTCAGAAAGGCTGATACCCTAAGGGGACTGAGTTATTGCCCAACCACCAAATTCTAATGGCTGACATTTTACTTATGGATGATCAACCTTCTCCTACGGACAGCTATGAAATATTTAATTTAGGGGACTGAGATAAGGGTCACCTCAATTTTCACAGAGTCTGTAGTCCTGAGAGTTCGAGCTGGTGTCCGAGTCACATAAATTGTGCAAGGCTCCTTGTCTCTCATGGCCAGCAGGACTAAAGCTGTCCAGGCTCTACAATGTTTTCCTGCTCCAAAACATGATATGATTCAACTGACATTGTTCTGGTATTCAGAACACTGAATAAGTAATTCAGTTAGGGGGAGAAATGCCTGCTGTGTTGCTGTGTTTTTCTTTTGGCAAATTGAACAAATTCAATAGAGGATTTGAGGACAAATTTCACAAACAAGTGCAAACTTTAGTCCTAGTGTCAGAAAAAGGTTGCTTGCTGAGAAGTAACAGCCAAGCTGCTGCATTAAAAAGTAACATGATCTATGTTTGAGAGGGGAAAAGATGGCATTTTTAGGCACTGGCAACTGCTGCTATTACATAAAGGCTCATATTAAGGAGTACCAAAATTATACTTTAAGTAGAAGCTGAAACTGCTCATTTCAAGACAGAAAAAATGTTTTCCTTTAAAAACAAAAGCCTTCCCCTACAACTGAGGCTCTTAAATTAGCATTTAAATCAAGGAGAAATAAAAAGGGTAAAAATACTTGTTTTTTCTAGACTTAAAACATGATTTAGGTACCACAGAGAAGAGGGGTAGGAAAGAGTCACATACATATAGAAATATAAAAATGTGTCTATAACAGAATAAAGAAAAAGGTAGTATAAAGTCTCAAACAGAGAGCAAAAGAGAAGAAAACCATAAAATGTGCTGGAAAAGAAGGAGATACATAAATGGAGATATTCAGTTCCACAAATAATCTCCATTTTTTTCCTCAGTATAAAGTTGAAATTCTGAAGATTTTAGGTAGGTAAAACTAGGGTGCAGTATCCATAGAATACTAAGATTTTTAGTATTTTTAGATATCCTATTATGTTGTTAGTTTAAATGCTAAAATAGGTTAATTTCTTTGCTGAAAATCTAGCCACCCTGAAATTACCAATAATTATTTTTATTAAGCCATAGAGGCTCATATTTTATCCTGATTTCCTCTGATTTCCTAAATAAATCTTGCCAACTTCTGCCACACTACTGCCAGTAATGAGAGAGAGTCTGAGGAGAAGAACCTTGAATATTTAACTTGAAGGAAAATATCCAGTTTTCATTCTCTCATATACTTAAAGTGATGGAAACAAATGGCTCAGGACATGCAGAAGGCATCTTGCAAGCACATGTAACAGTGGGTGATAGAAGTTCAGGAGAGGGAAATCCTCAAATACTCAGTTTCAGAAGTGCTCACTATGACTCACATGGGTTTCTCCCAGACCACATGGCAATATATGGAAAACAGACATTTTAGGAAATTATTAGGAAAAAGAGAGTGATAATATTACCTAATACATAAAAGCAGCTCCAGCTTAACCTGAACTCCCTCATTTGAATGCAGTTTATTGCCTCATTCCACACTGATTAATCTCAGCTACTTAAGTCTAGGCAAAGCATGGTAACTTGCAATTAATAGCAGATAAAATCATGCCTAAGCAGTCCAAATTTAGTTAACATGTTATTATCAACCCTCTTGAGTAATGATCTGTTGGGTCTGTGATCACCTCTTTACCCACTGTGTTTGTTCTTTCCCCTTGCTTGCCCTTTTTTTTTTCAGTTTTCTTTCATGCTGCTCCTTTGGCACAGACTTTAATTCCCCCTCTGATCAATTTGGGATTCATAAGCCACTAAGTACACTCTTGGAAACATTATCTCCAAGGGATGATGAAGCACTTCAAGGGATGATGATTACAGCAGCACATCATTTTCTCCTGCAGCACGTGACAGTGAGTGCTGTCACAGCACAGGAACAGGGTGGCTAATACTGACTGCAAGAACACAGGGAATGACTGATTTCTCTGTGCTTTCCTCCAGTCTGAGACTTTAGACTGGCATTGCCCCTTTTT
Source organism: Buphagus erythrorhynchus (assembly GCA_013400855.1). Classification (NCBI taxonomy): domain Eukaryota; kingdom Metazoa; phylum Chordata; class Aves; order Passeriformes; family Sturnidae; genus Buphagus; species Buphagus erythrorhynchus. The sequence goes on along the minus strand of VZTT01054248.1, from coordinate 4,534 downwards.
ATGTGGAAAGATCAGCAGCAGTTCCTCTAGAGCTGAACATACAGTTTTGAATAGAATCTGGTTCTGCCCATCTTTTATGAGAGGAGTGATTTTTTTGGGTGACAGATTGATGAGCATTATGCATTTCTGAGGGGAACCTGACCCGAAGGGGTACATGCCAGTCAGTTGTGCAGCTCCCACTTGCTGAAGCAGAAAATTATGTGTGGGAAATGTATGTGTGGGATAAGCAAAGAATATAGAAGAATACACTGCTTAGGTTTTTTTTTATATAGTACTGAGCTGGATTTTTGCATACATAATAAGAGTACCATTTTCTCCCATCATAAATCACCCAGCAGCACCAATTGCCTAGGATCCCTTAGAATATCTTTCCTTCCAGCTGATATCCTAGGGAGACAACTTGACCCAACAGTCCTGCCTATCAGACCTCCCACCTCACAAATTTTGAACCTGGTAGACAATTTCAACCACATTTGTAGTAACAACAGAAATCTCTAAAGATAATTCAGTTTCTTTATGTTTGTAAAAAAAAAGGGTTCCAGTAGGGAAGAAGCAGTCAATTTGGGACCCCCATGAGAAAGAAGAAAAGGCTGAATGCAGTCTGTGGGGAAGGACTGGATGTGACAGACAGATGGAATTACAGCAGTGGGCGGGAATTAGTAGGAATCCAGACCTCATTAGTCCCACTGCTCATGAAATATGTTTACCTAGACACTAAAAGTGTTTTTTTAAATTTGTATTTTCTGACATTCTTCTATCATAACTTTTTTCTTGATTTCTATCTAGCTAAGCCATTTTCCATAATTTCAGGAATTGAATCTATCATCTGTTGCCAAAACAAGTAAATCAGAGCTGTTTTTCAGTGGACTTTGTTTTGCAAATACTTTCTTTTAATTGACTTGCAGCTATCAAAGGCACAGAAATGATAGGGAGGATAAAAGCAACAATTTCCTAGCAGTGTCTAGATTTGTATGAGTGTTTAGTTGTAATTTTCTTACATCTTTCCTTTAAAACTGTTCCTACCTTGAATTGCTTAATGATTTAGCTCTTTTCTTAAGAGCTCTGCATGAAAACATTCAGATACATTTTCTGTATTTCTCTTGAAGAGGCAAGGACGTTTCTCAGTGAGTATGAAAAAGAGCGCTCTATGTAATTATGACATTGTGGAAATAGGGGCAAGAAAAAGAGAGAAAGAGAAGGAGAAGGAGAAGGAGAAGGAGAAGGAGAAGGAGAAGGAGAAGGAGAAGGAGAAGGAGAAAGAGAAAGAGAAAGAGAAAGAGAAAGAGAAAGAGAAAGAGAAAGAGAAAGAGAAAGAGGGAGGCAGAAGGAAGACTGTTTCGCTAGGAAAAGTTTGAAAATCAACACTGAGACATATATTACTTCTTAAAATGCAACTGAAATGCTTTAAGAGCCAAGAGACTATTCATTGTATTAGGGATTATTATTTGAGATGGAGAAATCTAATACACCCATCTTGGAAAAATTAAAAAAAACAACAATTCATCTGTAGCTTTTTCCACTTAAATCAAGGTTAGGATGTTAAGTCTTACTTTTGGTATTCCAAGTTCTGAAGAAGTTGATTAGACCATAAGCTCACTGGCTTGTCCTCAGTGTTGCAGACAGTTCTTTTACTTTATAAAAATCTGTGTGTCATGCTATTTATTAGGACTAAACAGGTAATTCAGACTGTGTGTGTCTTTAGGACACAGTGGAAAAACACCTTTAATTTTCAGTCTCTGAGGTGACTTCTAACAAGAGGGCAATCCTAAAAGGCCAATGTACTATAGCATGTCCTTTTTATGAGCCAGTGCTTGAATGCTAAACACATTCTGTAAACTAAGTGATGCAAACAAATGTAAAACTGATGTACACACAGCTTCCTTACTTTTCTTTTTCAGATGAAATTTTAAAACTCATACCATACAATAAATATATTGGTCTGAAAATAATCACATGTTGCAAATTCCTAGCACTTACTCAGCATTACTTATTTTTGAACAGCAGTGCACTGTTTTTTTCCGGTTGCTGAACACCAGCCTGGGATAAAATTGTGTTTATTTGAAGTACACCTTACCTGTGTCTCTGGGATGATAGGACTATCTTCAGGAGAAATTCTAAAGAAAGTGGATAAAGGCGATGACACGATAACAGGGTTTGGCCTTACAAATCCGCTTAGATCACAACTGGGAATATCATTCTCTTCCTTCTTCATGACAAGGGTATCCATGACATAAAAGACATTCCAGGGAATCCATACGGTGTGATACTGTGTCAGGAACGGTGATCGCTCAAACACCAGTGTCAGAGAGGCACCGCCATTTGTTTGCAT